>PIJE02004887.1:12500-17500 GCA_002895965.2 Coryphaenoides rupestris | reverse complement strand
GGCCGGGCTGTTGTGCTTGGCGCAATCCCGGGAATATCTAGTTGGTAAGTTCGATACAGGACAATAGAAAACAGGACCTTGTCTTAAAAATTAAAATTTACATCATGGCCTATTTCAACGCCAGGCGGCTTATTGCGATGCGTATATCGTTGATGGTGTGCGTTTCCGGGCCCGGCCGTGGATAAGCAGGAACATTTATATCTTCTCGCTGTTCCACCATAGGAACCCCTTGGTTTATTTAGCGCTGTGCTTGAGGTGCTGCGTTCATTTTATTTGATGTTTGGTGTGTTGTGCGAGTGTGTGTGTGTGTGTGTATTCGTGTGGTGTACTGTGTTGGTATGTGTAGTGTTGTGAGAGATAATATGCTTATGTGTTGTTAATGATGGTGAAATGTCAGTGTGCGCTGGTGTGTTGCTGTTTTGGTTGTGTGTTGTATTGTGTGTGTGTGTATTTGTTGTGTGTGTGTGTGTGTGTGTGTGTGTGTGGTGTGTTGTGTGATGTGTGTGTGTGTGTGTGGTGTGTGATGCTGTGTGGTGTGTCTGTGTTCGCGGATAAGAGGGGTATGTACCACAAGTTTGTGCATATATGTGTTGTGCATATTGCAATGACTTTGTATTATTGTCTATGCATGTGTGCATTTTCTCATCTTATGGTCCCTCAGTAGGCATAATAAAATAATTTAATTAAAATCTCTTGCGTGTCCACCACCAAGCGCAGAACAAGACGGGTTAAAAATCTTAAGTTAAGGTGCACTCGTCACCTAATATTAATACACCTTCACCCGATGCTAATCCCGAGGGTAGTTTCTGAGTTCTCCTTACTGTTACTGTATTATGGATGTGGGAATTCCTGTTGGTCTTTAGGTGGACGTGGGCCTATCTATTAGGTTACATCTGCTTGGCCTGTATTTTTTGTCCACGTCAGCAAAATAACATCAGAGAGACAGCGAGCACAACTGGCCGGAAACCTGATTACACAATGTACTGCTACTGCTAAAGCCAAATACCACACATCACACTACACTACACCACTATCAGCACACACTACACAGACACACACTGCACAACACACACGCACTGCACGCACAAAGACGACCCACACACACACACATCACGTCTGCAACACACACACATCATCACCACAGGCGCAGCGGATGCACCCATGCACATCACACACACACACACCAGCACACATACATCACAGCACAAACACACCACTTATCACACTAATCAAAGTCAGCTACGATCCCTATTGTGGGGCTTTTAGATACAAGTGACCACACCACTACATGACACACACACACTACACACGCCCCTTTTTGTTTCTGATTCTCCCATTGGACCCCTTTCATAAATCTAGGGTGCTTTGATCATATAATGGCCTCGCCGGGTGGCCCAAGCGACCCGGCCCCCCCCCTGGCCCTCCCTGGGCGAGCTGAAGAGCTCTAGCGCTGTTGTCTCCTTGTGCTTTTGTGAAGCCTCCCGAACCCCGGGCTTCCCCCCCCTGGCTGGGAACGACATCTGCAAGGGCCTAAAAATTATAAGCCCTTGAGCATGCGGACAAAGACGATGCGGTCGGCCAGCAGCTGGGCATACAGTTGTGTAGTCTGCAGCGTCGTTTTCCGTCTCAGTCAGCGCGCACTGCTCTGAACACGTAATCTACGTATTTATGCTTGGCACCACCCGCCCGCTCCGCCCCTGCCCGTCTATACGTGGACCCTCTTCTTATGTACACCCCGTACACCCCCCTCCCTCTCCCCCACAAAGACAGTGGAGGTATCCTCAGCTGAACTTTAAATCCTCCTCGGCTTTTAACGTTGCTGCAGGAAGTGACATGAAGACGCGTGGCCGGCTACAACTTTTATCCTGCTCTCCTCCTCCTCCTCGTCCACCTCCTCCTTGTCCTCTCCTCCTCCTCGTCTTCTCCTCCTCCTCTCCTCTCCTCTCCTCTCCTCTCCTCCTCGTCTTCTCATCCTCCTCCTCTCCTCCTCGTCCTCTCCTCCTCGTCTTCTCCTCCTCCTCCTCCTCCTCCTCCTCCTCCTCCTCCTCCTCTCCTCCTCGTCTTCTCCTCCTCGTCTTCTCCTCCTCTCCTCCTCCCTCTCCTCCTCCTCCTCTCCACCTCTCCTCCTCCGCCTCTCCTCCTCCTCCCCCTCCCCTCTCCTCCTCTCCTCCTCCCTCTCCTCCTCCTCCTCCTCCTCCTCCTCCTCCTCCTCCTCCTCCTACTCCTCCTCCTCCTCCTCCTCCTCCTCCTCCTACTCCTCCTGGCTGGCGAGTGTCATTTCACCCCCGACACGACGGAGCATGAGAAACCAAGCCAAAATGCCACGGGATGATGGATGGTGGTAAAGAAGGGGGGGGGGGGAAACAAGAGAACACACAGGGGAGGAGAGTCGGGGTTGGGAGGGGTGGAGAGGAGAGGAGAGGAGAGGAGAGGAGAGGAGAGGAGAGGAGAGGAGAGGAGAAAATAAGGCAGACACAGAATGAGAGGAGATGTGCTTTGGCAAGCGGCTGGTGGTGGGAGGGGTGATGGATAGTGTTGAGAGGGAGGAGGGAGGGATGGAGGGAGGGAGGGAGGGGGGAGGGGGGAGTACATAGATGGATGAGGGGGGAGGGGGGAGGGGGGGAGGGAGGGAGGGGTGGGATGTGGGGGGAGGGAGGGAGGTGGGGGGGGGGGGGAAGGAGTCAGGGAAGGACACGTGTGGGATGGGAACTTGGCCGTGGGAAGCGATGGGGGGGGGGAGGCTGATACACTAGAACGCGCATCCAAGTCCAAGATGCACAGCCATCTCCTCCACACACACCCCCCTCCCTCTCCTCCCACACACACACACACACACACACACACACACACTCACACACACACTGTGAGCCCCCCCCCCCCCCCCCCCCGACCACCCCAGGCGCAGCAATCAACCCTGAGTGCGAGAATTAACAATGACATCATCATAGGTGAACTCTACGCCAATCAGAAGAATCCTGCGAGAATCTCAAGCAACGGAGACAAATTCTCCTTCAAATTCTGCCCCAATGGGAGTCAAGGTGAACGAAACACAAATGGATGAATCCATCCGAACACGATCCATCTCTGAACGCCAACACACCTACGGAGCGTGCGCCGTGTCGGTAAAAGCTTTTTGTTCCGTCGTCTGGAAATATTGTCTGACGATATTGTCTGAGCAGGCTGTCAAAGTACACCCCGGCGTCGACTGCGGGAGGACGTTGCCGTCGAGGGACTACCTGTCGACGACTCACAAATGAACTAAATGGAGAACTGGGGCTCAAAGAGCAGGGCTTATAGAGTAACATGTTGTCGCTGTTGTAAGGTAACCTCGCTCTGAGCTAAAGAGATCAATACTGAGTTACTCTTCGCTTGCTTGACGTTGGTTGGTCGGGCAGTTTTGCACAAAAGGTCCGGAGAAACATTTGACATTTAAAATGAATGTTAATCATTTAAAAAAGGGTTGTTGTTATTATATATCACCGATCAGCGTCGTTTGGTCGTTGAAGTGAGAAAAGTAAATTCATTTAACAGCCATTGCTATTTAAACATTTATCAATAGGATAATAATAGGCCAGAATCAATAGGTTCCCCCACTGGGTTCAGCGGCTAAGTGCTTCGTCATGGCATAGCAGTGCCATTCATTAATCCCTTGTAGAGTTATGTACTGTATGATGGTTGAATAGGAATCGCAAAAGCCATAACAAGTGTGCGAAGAAAGGCATTAATATATCACAGACAGTATGCTTCACAATATAGTCTGCATTTCCCTCACACATTTCTCACATGAAGATTTAATTCATAACGCTTATTTAATTCTGATTTAAAGGGGCCCCACTATACCACCAGGTGTGAGCGTGACTCGCCATGACGAGCCGTTTCAAAATTGTCATGTGAGTACAATTTTCAAGTGGGAGTGACTGATCGAGTCGCCATCAGCATACATCGAGGTGGACACTCCCACTTGTGATGTCACCATGTCACAATGACAATTTTAGTCACATGACAATTTTAAAATGGTTTAAAATTTTCGTTGTGACAAAGCGACGTCACTACTAGTTGTACGCTGACTAGATCACCATTTTTACCAGTTGGTACAGTCCACCGGGCAGGCTGGTAGTCTCGTTGTTGTTTTCACTAAGGTGGACACGTCCACTTGTGATGTCACCATGTCACGGCTTGCGATGGCTAATCACGCACACACCCTGTGGCATAACAGGGCCCCTTTAAAAAGGCATCGTTAGTGTTCACACTCCAAGTGACGCCTCAGGTCTATTGTCTTGTTCGTCTCGGCCATGTTTTATAAATGACAATTTGTATTTGCCATTCAGGCTACACTTGTACTAAGTGGATCGGGAGCAAGCCGACAGTCACGTTTTAACGCCTGACTTATGGTCCTCTGTCTGTCTGTCTGTCTGTCTGTCTGTCTGTCTGACAGGAGGGGGGGGGGAATATTTTGCGCATCCACCGATGTGGACGGAGCTGTTGTTTTTTCATCGCCATTACGATGACAAGAGCTGCTGAATAGGAGTTCCCGTCCTCCTCCTCCTCCTCATCCTCCTGGCTCACCATCGATTCACAATATGCACCTCAGAGATCGATGGACTCCGAGGCAGCGTCGCACAGAACACACATCGTCCTAGCGGTCATGACGGGGCGGTTCGGACCCCCGGACAGAGAGAGAGGGATGCATACGAAAACCAGAGAGAGTTTCAGCGGAACGAGCACAACATGGGCAGTCTTGTTCCCACGCGAAAAAAATAAACGACCAAACTGAACATGAGCGCACATTTTTCCACGCATGTTGACACTGCCGAGGTTTGAGGACACCGGTAAAGCAAGACCAACGGAACAACACATTATTATGCATTATTCTGTGAACACATTAGCATGAGCGTGTGTGTGTGTGTGTGCGTGTGTGTGTGTGTGTGATGTACATGTGTGTGTTGTGTGACTGTGTGTGAGTGTGAGAAGAGACTTAAGTGTGTGTCTGTTTGCATGCG
>PIJE02004887.1:0-10000 GCA_002895965.2 Coryphaenoides rupestris | reverse complement strand
AGTTCAGAACAGCTCAGCTTCCTGTACACATGTCCATATTTGACATTTCTTGAAATGAATTCCAAAAGACATTGGGTAGAGAGACTTTTATATTAATATCATCCAGACAACACCATTGACAGGGGCCGGCTGCACCAGCGAAGTTCAAATGTAGTCCAGTTATAACTTAAAGGTCCTGTATGTAAGAATAATGAATCCGTTCAGGGACTACATGGAGGATTTTACAGCACAAATCACTTTAAATCACCAGTTTGTGAGCAGGTTGTGGTTGAAGTTAAAACATGAGAGCTTCCCCGACTCTCTCTGTTGCGTAGAACAGCTTCTGGGTGACTTCTCTTATATTGGAGTCGGGTCGGAAGGAACAAAGTGACATGTAAGCGTGGATATTTAAAAAATATGTGTACAAGGTTTAATTATGATTAGAACTAACATTAGTTTCTGATTGTTATTGTCTCAACCCATGGAGATCAGAATGCACTGATTACCTTTAAGTGATAAATATGTGCACCTAGGTCTAAACCCAAAAATAATAAAAAATTACATTTAAAAATAATATCATGATGGATGAGGGTGGGTAGGACGCTTGAACTCACAACCCAGCAGTTTGTTTCTGCACAGGATAACGTGCCACTGTTTACTTTTATACTTTTTTTTTATACTCCTCCTCCCTCCTCCCTCTCGGCTGATGACTTTGCCACCTACTTTACAAAGAAGGTGAAGGACATTACCTCCTCTTTCACCCACCCCTACCAGCCTTACCTGCTTTAACCCCCTCTCCTCTGAAGAAGTCAACAGGCTTGTGACATCCAACCATGCCACCACCTGCCCTCTTGACCCAATCCCATCCTCTCTTCTCCAAGACATCTCGGGCGACATCCTTCCCTTCCTCACCACCCTAACTAACACCTCCGTCACTTCAGGCCTGTTTCTGACTGCCTTCAAGACCGCCAGAATCAAGCCACTCCTTAAGAAACCCACCCTGGACACCACCGACGTCCGACACTACAGACCTGTGTCTCTCCTATCATTCCTCTCCAAAACCATAGAACGTGCTGTCTCCACCCAACTATCATCCTATCTCTCCGAGAACAACCTGCTCGACCCTCATCAGTCAGGCTTCAAAGCGGCGCACTCCACGGAGACGGCCCTGCTTGCAGTATCAGAGTCCCTTCGCGACACCAGAAGCTCTTCCCTCTCATCCGTGCTCATCCTCCTTGACCTGTCCGCCGCTTTCGACACAGTGAACCACCAGATTCTCCTCTCCACCCTGGCAGAGCTTGGCATCACTGGAACTGCGTTATCCTGGTTCACTTCCTACCTGACAGATCGCACTTATCAGGTCACATGGAATGGCTCCCTGTCCAGACCCTGCACCCTTGACACCGGAGTACCCCAAGGCTCAGTACTGGGACCCCTTCTGTTTTCTTTATACATTAGATCTCTCGGCTCTGTAATCACATCCCACGGCTTCTCCTACCACTGCTATGCTGATGACACCCAACTGTTTCTTTCCTTCCCCCACTCAGACACCCACATCGCAACACGCATCTCAAAATGCCTGGCCGACATCAGCAGATGGACGACCGCCAACCACCTGAAGCTCAACCTCGACAAGACTGAGCTTCTCTTCATACCGGGTAAAGACTGCCCTCAGATGGACCTACTTGTCACCATCGAGGACATCGAAGTCTCCCCTGCACCCACGGCAAGGAACCTTGGCGTGGTACTGGATGACCAGCTGTCCTGCAACGCCAACATTACCTCTGTGGCCCAATCTTGTAGAATTACTCTCTACAACATCCGCAAGATCCGGCCCTTCCTCACACGTGAAGCAGCGCAGATCCTGGTCCAAGCGCTCGTTATCACTCGTCTCGACTACTGCAACTCTCTCCTGGCTGGACTCCCCGCCTCAACAATCAAGCCCTTACAACGCATCCAGAACGCAGCAGCACGCCTCGTGTTCAACCTACCTAAATTCTCCCATGTAACCCCCCTCTTCCACAACCTCCACTGGCTCCCGGTAATCACTCGCATTCGATTCAAGACACTGGTACTGACTTTCATGGCTGTCAACGGAAACCGCCCCTACCTACCTCCAAAAATTAGTCCGACCCTACGCCCCAGCCCGAGCACTCCGCTCGGCAACTTCTGCCAAACGACTGGTACCGCCTTCACTAAAAACAGCCAAACATCGCTCTTCCAAGTCCCAACTCTTCACGGTTCTGGCTCCTCAGTGGTGGAATGAGCTCCCGGCTCATGTCAGACGGCCGAGTCGCTCGCCCAGCTTCCGCAAGAGACTCAAGACCCACCTGTTCAGAGTTCACCTGGACTCTACATAACCCCCCCCCCCCCCCCTAGCACTAACCTGCGTGTTTATATGTCTTAACACTTATTAATGGCACTTAGCATTGTTGTTCGTTCTCAGATGTTGTATCATGCTTAGAATCACACGCCTGCCCAGCTACTTATGCAGACAACTTGGCAATTATGAAACTCGTTCTATTCGTCTCGTAAATATGAATGCTCGAAAACAGCTCTATTCTTATCTTCAGGTACCACAGTGATATATTGCTGCCTCTCCTTCAACAAATGTACTCTTTGTAAGTCGCTTTGGATAAAAGCGTCTGCCAAATGCCCTAAATGTAAATGTAAATGTAAATATTCAATAGTACATGAGTACAACAAGACATACAGAAAGTGTCCTCCTCTCCGGTCTACTCAATCGCTTCCTTGTTTACATCGTAGCTCGTGTGCTGATTGGTTAGAACCTGGTTGTCAACACATTGAAGCGACAAAAAAACCCCGCGAAAGTTCAGCTTACGTATGACTCAGAGTTGCTCTTAGTGATCTTGTACCCTTCTAACTTTTTTCTATTTTTATCTATTTCGTTTTAGATTTCTTGTTATTTAATTAGTAAGATACGTTATTTGGTCAAGAATTTCCTTCGGGATCAATAAAGTTCTATCTTATCTTATCTTACTCAGTTCTTATGAGTCAGGACGTCGTTACTGAAGTATTGGTGGTGCGACCAAATTTTGGTAAACTAACTTATTTACGCATTTCGCATTATTTGGTGCAACTGGTGCCCTGCTCACTATTAGTTGAGTTGAGGGGACTGGTGGTGTCGGTGATAGCGTGAGGCAGATGGGGGAAGTGGGTGTGGGAGGTGTGGGAGGTGTGGGAGGTGTGGGAGGTGTGGTAGGTGGGTGCGGGAGGAGGGTGGGTTGCGGGAGGGGCTGGGGGGGACGTGGGTGTCCACTCACGGTGTTATCGATGTAGGCCTCGGTCCACACCGTGTCGTGCTCCTGGTCGATCACCTTGGGCCGGCTCAGCACGTGGAGGTACTCCATCACGTTCTCCTGCACGTCCGCCAGCGTGGAGATCTGGGTGAAGTAGCCTGTGGAGGGGAGGGGGTCAGACAGACAGACAGACATATAGATGGACAGATAGATAGATCATTAGATCACTAGTAGATACTTCACTGCATATCCTGTATGTGTATGTGACTAATAAACATTGTGAATCTAGATAGATAGATAGATGGAGACCAGACTTATAGATGGACAGATAGATAGACAGATAGATAGATAGAAACAGAAACCGAGAGACAGACAGACATAGAGACAGAAGGAGAGGAAGAAACACAAAGACAGACACAGACACAGAAGTAGGCAGACAGACAGGCATGGAGACAGTCAGAAAGACAAACAGAGAAACACATACACGCAGACATGGAGAAAGGCAGACAGGCAGGCAGGCAGGCAGACAGGCAAACAAACTAAAACACAAACAGACATGGAGCGAAAAAGACAGAAATAAAGATGATGGATGGGCAGACATAGAGGCAGACAGAAAGACGTACAGACAGACAGACAGACAGACAGACAGACAGTACAGACAGAGCGGCGGGGGAACAGAGAAGCAGAATAAGAGGAGGTGGGTGGTGAGAGGAGGGTGAGGGGAAGTCAGAACGAGGACTCTTACATTTGATTCATACCTAATAGGATCATACCAGAACAGTGGAGTCCCGCGCGCACTTAACAGCAGGGAACAAGTACAGTCCGTACCCCCCGACTCACAATGCCCTCCATTCAATCCCCCCGCACAGAAGACCGCCGTGCACGACATGTGTGTGTGTGTCTGTGTGTGTGTGTGTGTGTGTGTGTGTGTGTGTCTGTGTGTGTGTGTGTGTGTGTGTGTGTGTGTGTGTTTTGTGTGTGTGTGTGTGTGTGTGTGTGAACGGCACGCGCGCAACGAGCACGTAAAAGGGTTCCCCGGTAACAGTCACACCATCTCCGGTCCCCCACCACGTCGGGTTCATTACAGGCCGCAGCCCCCGAAAGAACAACCGAATCTCCCCGACGCCATCGAGAAAAAAAAGACATTTTAGCTTCCTACAGACATCAGCCAAGCAGGGGCGATGTGGGAGGATGAGCTGTTGAAAGGCAGGCTGACATGAGGAGGAAGAGGAGGAGGAGAAGGAGGAGGAGGAGGTGGAGGAGGAGATGGAGGGGGTGGAGGGGGAGGAGGGGGAAGAGGAGGAGGAGAGGGGAGGAGGAGGGGGAGAGAGGAGGTGGAGGAGGAGGGGGAGAGAGGAGGGGAGGAGGGGGAGGTGGAGGAGGAGGGGGGGAAGAGGAGGGGGGGAGAGGAGGTGGAGGTGGAGGAGGGAGAGAGGGGGAGGGGAGGAGGAGGAGAAGGGGAGGAGAGAGGAGGAGGAGAGGAGGAGGGGAGGGTGGAGGAGGAAGGAGGGAGGGGGTGGAGGAGGGAGGAGGAGGAGGAGGAGGAGGGGAAGGGGAGGAGGAGGGGGAAGGAGGAAGAGGAGGAGGGGAGGAGGAGAGGAGAGGGGAGGGTGAGGAGGAGAGGAGGAGGAGTAGGAGGAGAGAGGAGGGTGGAGGAGAGAGGAGGGTGAGGAGGGGGGAGGAGGAGGGTGGAGGAGGAGGTGGAGGAGGAGGGGGTGGAGCAGGAGGAGGTGGAGGAGGAGGGGTGGAGGAGGAGGAAGAGGAGGGTGCATGTGTGCACGCATGTACTATCTCCGGGGAGTTCCCAAAGTGAGGCGCAAGCGATAGCAGGCTCGCCAGTCGAGGTGCCGTTAAGAATGGGGGAATATGATGGGAATAGAACAGCGATTTAGATTCAACGCAAAAGCCATTTTCATATATGACTGCACCGCCACCACCGCCACCACCACCACCACCACCACCATGATGCTAATGGCGATGTGAGGAGGCGGAATATGCTGCCACTACTGCAAGCCATGAGAACAACATGGACAAATCACAATGGAAGCCATACAAGACTGGTGTCAGACTGGTGCCATACAACAGTGAAAACGAAAGCTGCTCTTTTTGCTGTAAAGACTGTAATTAGTGTGGATAGTCTGATTCTTTCTCTTCAATTTGTGATATTTGTGATATTTGTATTGTTCTGTTGCACATTCCGCTGGGCATCGCCACACGTCCTATATGTGTATGTGACGATTAAACTTCTTGAATCTTGAATCTTGAATCTTGACATGCGAGTAAAACGGGTTGCGAGTTTGAACGAGTGAAAAAGAAAATAAGAGATTCTAAGCGACATTCTAAAAAGAACAGCACATTGTCCTAACCTTTCTTGGAATAGTCAAGGAAAACTAAGCTCTGGCAAACATCTAGGGGTCATCCTATGACATAATGACCTTCACTCGACATGGAGAGTGGAGCAGACAGCGTCATAGGTCAGAGGTCTTGACGAGACACAGGTCTGAGGCTAGCCCACCCCGCCCGCCATATCCCCCCAACACCATTATCAGGACAATGATCTGATCCTTGACCCATGACCACATGAGCATCTAAAAATAGTTCACCATAGCAACATGGATCTGCATAACCCAACCAGGGGTAGATCATGTGGGATGGAGCACAAACGCACAATGACTCATTGATACACGCACTTAGGTGCACGCACACACGCAATCACACCACACACACGCAATCACACCACACACACGCAATCACACCACACACACGCAATCACACCACACACACGCTCACTGACACAAAGATATACACTCAGAAATACACTCACACTCACATGCACGCACGTACACACATGCACATAAACAGAGACACACATCTACACAAACACTTAAGCATAACATACGCACACATACACACACACGCCGCATGCAGGTATACCAAAGAACATATACCACACCACACACAACACACGCACACACAACATACACACACACACACACACACACACACACACACACACAGGTCATGGAGTCATGGAGCCAGAGCTTCTGGAGTTTATCAACCGTGTGTTGGAGAGAGAGAGAGAGAGAGAGAGAGAGAGAGAGAGAGAGAGAGAGAGAGAGACAGAGAGTGACCCAGAGGGACCCAGAGAGAGGCCGAGACCCAAGGAGAGAGAGACCGAGAGTGAGACCGACAGAGGGAAGTCAGAGATAGGTAGATGGATGACTCTTACAGTGGTGGACAGGACAGGACAGTTAGCCCGACCCGGCTGACACCCTGCATATTGATGACCCCTCCTTAGCGGCCTTCTGCGTGCAGGCCCAATCCATCATCATCATCGGCACTGTACACGCTAGCCCTGTCGTCTGTGTGAATATGCAGCATCGTTTGTACCGCGCCTTTCTCAAGTGGGAAGATTAGGGAAAGGTACAGCAGGAACCTGAATTGGCCGAATGAATGGAAAAGCCTGAAATCTGCATGTAAAAGTGTCCGAGCTTAAGTGGTTCCGTGGAGACAAACGGTGGCTATATCTAGACAGAGATGGGATCGGTAAGACTCCCCGTGGGCTGGATGCAGAGTAACTTGAGTCTGGAAAGGCCCCCCCCCACCCACCCACCCAACCCACCACCCACCCACACACACAGACACACACACACACACTGACACACACACTGAAACACACACACACTTGCATAATGGACAGATTGAAAAGACCAAACTGTCTGGGTTTAGTCCCGAGTGAAAACTGTGGCTATCGTTGTCCTTTTACACACACACACACACCACACACACACACACACACACACACACACACACACACACACACACACACGCACACACACACACAGAGCTTGCTTGTTTTACGTCGGGCGGTCTGATGAGGACATTGAGTCAGACGGTCGCGGTCACCCACCTCTGAGCGAAATATAGAAGCTGAAGACACAAGTTATCTGAAGTAAGACAACCATGAACACACACACACACACACACAACACACACACACACACATTTCAGCCCCCGTCTACATATTATGCAAAATACATCTTGACTCATGCTAATACTGATTAGCAAGGACACAAAGGTATGTCGACATACACACAAACACAGAAACACACACACACACACACACACACACCGCACACAAACACAGAAAACACACACACACACACACACACACACACACACACACACACACACGTGCGGACGGGAGCCCACCTTTGTTAGCACACGCCATCCATTTCAGGTTGTCAGCGAAGGCGGACTCTCGGCCAATCAGGTAGGGGAATATACGGACCTGCGGTGAGAGAGCGGCTCCTGTCAGTCATGCTTAATCGCTGTCAAGATAAGAGGACCGCAGCACCACGGGAGATTATGCAACGCAGGCTCCCGCGCTGTCTGCCAGCGATGAACTCCGCCTTCCTGATGTTAATTACAACCTCCCCAAAGTGTGTTGTTAGCTTTCAGTTGCTTCAGTGCAATATTGGCACTGACACTTGACAATGTGGGTAAACCAATTAACCATCAATTAACCATTAGCCAATGCAGCAATAAGCATGAGCTAACTGTCAATTTACAGTTAACATAATATGGACGAGTAATGATGTTTACTAACGATGTTCATGTTAATAGGGTTATACATATCTCCTAACCCACTACCCCTAACCCTAAATGGCTATGCTAATGATACATGGATAATAATGCTTATTACTGCATTAACAAAAGTTAATTGATGGTTAATTAGTGTAGCAAGTGTTAGCACAATCGTGTTATCGGCGTACAATACATACATGTTACTGTTACATGTTAGAAAAAATGGAGACGTATAGTAGAGAAGAATCAGTGAGAACCTAGCAAAACTAAATTGGCTCCAGCAGCAGGTAGGTTTGACAGGTGTATGCGTGTGTGTGTGTGTGTATGTGTGTGTGTGTGTGTGTGTGTGTGGATGTGTGTGTGTGGATGTGTGTGTGTGTGTGTGTGTTTTGTGTGTGAGGCAGAGGGTTGCCAGATTGGACCAGATGCGAGCCTCTAGGGGCACAGCTGCCCAAACTCGCGTTCTGTTTTCCTTTTTTGCAGCTTGACGTTGTTGTATGTGTGTGTGTGTGTGTGTGTGTGTGTGTGTGTGTGTGTGTGTGTGTGTGTGTGTGTGTGTGTGTGTCTGTGTGTGTGTGTATGTCTGTGTGTGTGTGTGTGTGTGTGTGTGTGTGTGTGTGCACTCAAGCATGTCTCTGTCTGATTTTGGATGACTCCCTGAAACAGAAGGAGCTACAGATTACCAAAGGATTTACAAAACAAGTTTTCACTGCCACACTTTTCTCGAGAGAAAAGCTTAATACGAAAAAAAAAACATCCAAAAATATTATCCCCAAATCAAGAAATAATAATAATCTCTCATCTAGGGTTGTCAACATTATTACATTATATTAATATATCATAATGTAGATGCAACAATTACATTTTGAATAACTGAACAAATGCAAAAAACAACGACATTTTAACATGGTACAATCTAGCTATCATCATCATCACCATCACCATCATCATCACCATCATCATCATAATCATCACCATCATCATCACCATCATCATCATCATCATCATTGCATTGAACCAGGCACCACCACCAATCCACCAGATGCTGGCTATCGCCTTGATTATCAGAGGAAATGAAAAGCCATCATTATCGTGTCCATAATCACCCCTCATTCATAACAGACCTCAGCCATCTGAGTGTCGGCTACACGGCGTGCGATGCTGAGCCGACAGCAGAGAGAGATGTTCATAGTGCACGTCTGAAGGAACGAGGAACGCGGGAGCATCTTACTTCACGATCACTTTCTGTTGTATGTTGTTTAGTGTGGAGGGCCAGGACTCAGGCTTCAGACCATCTAAGCTGGTGCAGGTGGAGAGCATCCTGACAGCGAGCATCACTGCCTGGTTTCGGCAACAGCTCCTCTCGAGACAGGAGGGCTCTCTGCAGAGGGTGGTGTGCGTTCGACTCCCCACCCTGCAGGACCTGTACTCCAGGAGGTGTCGAACCAGAGCCCGCGGGATCATGAAGGATCCCTCACCGCCCCCAACAACAAACCGTTCCAACAACTGCTGCGACGGGTGACCAGCTGAACAGGCCGGCGATTAAAAATGGAGGAGGTTTACGGTTGAGTTAATTGCGCCAGGGAGGTAACGGCCGGCACTAATTCTGCCCGTTGTCCACACCGTGACATGCTATAGTCCCTCTACCTGAGTGGGCCCCGGTTCTACGGTTCTAAGGACGATATTACGCGCGTGTTGTGGAACATTTGTGGAACGCACACGTGGCTGTTATAACACCGCAGTCGTACACTGAACGCGTCGCCTAAATGATTCAGTCCGCTGCGACTCAATTAAACATTCACGTCTTTTTGTTTTTGCGTCGACAAAAAAAAAAGCCGCACACGTTTACTGTACGTAGGCCCTTCATGTTCAATTTAACGAGACAAAAAACGCTTTTGAAATGTCAGTCCACGGGATTCCCGTAGACCTCGGGGGTAAATGTGTTGGATGGCATTGAAGTCGGTGAGTTTGATTCCGACAAAAGCTAAATGTGTCCTTTAAACCTGATGATGGTGGCAGGACATGTGTTGCATAATTCTCAGTGTATGTGTGTGCATATATTTGAATGTGAATGTGTGTGTGTGTGTGCGTGTGTGTGTGTATGCGTGCGTGTGTGTGTGTGTTTGTGTGTGTGTGCATATATGTGAATATGTGTGTGTGTGTATGTGTGTGTC
>PIJE02004886.1:0-14019 GCA_002895965.2 Coryphaenoides rupestris | reverse complement strand
TGAATGGGAAGAGGTTGAATATGAGTGGGTTTGGAAACATTTTGAACATTCTCCCCCATTCATTTCAATGGGGAAAAATTGCCGGAAAATGTTGAATATTTCGGAAAGTATGAAGAAATAAGAAAAGTCATAGCAATCGATTCCTAATTGAGCTGAATCTTTTAAACTTTGAACGGAGTTTCTACGTTGAAAACTGTGGAAGGAGATAGCCGGCAAAAAAACAGGGTGGAATAATAAAAATAATTTTGGCGAATAACATATGTTGTGAATGCTTTCAGCATTCATGCCAATGATCAGGATTCAAGAGGAGGGGCACTCCAGCCAAAGTCTATAATTTAATCGATACAGTACCTTGTATGTTATGTTTATGTGTATGTATGTGTGAGTGAGAGAGAGTATGCTTTGCTAACCTGTTGTCACTACTATGAAGGTGATCAAATATTATTTCTTGGAAGACACTTCATGGCGGCAAAGCATTTGGTTTAATGGAGTGTTATGATAACGGGAAGACACAGCCGCAGCCTTTACAGAGCATCGTTAGAGAAACAATGGGCGTAGGACACATGAATCTTACTGGGAAACATTCACATTGCGGGCAGCAACAGCACAGGATTTAGGTCTCATATTAACAAAACAAAAGGGGAGGGGGACACCTGTTGTGGACAAGGTGACCTGGAGGGCTAGGCTAGTTAATGTGCAAAACCATTTAGAGGGGAAGTGGACATGTCTAAAGAAGGCAAGGGAACTAACTTAAGGAATCTACACAATAAAGAAGTGAGGGTATGGACATGGTGTAAAGCCAGACTTCTTTGCTACAGTGGTGATACCAATACCAACATTAACTTATAGTACAACTTTCATTGGGAAGAAGAAGGAAGCTCTCTCTATGTGAAAGGAGAATCTAGCCTATGACGGTTTATACAATTAACTAGTCTCTACACCTTCCTCAACATCAGATTCACAGACTTTCCAGGCCTAATTCCAAAGATGTGATTGTTTGAGGCATGGATCAAGGTTAATTACTGTCACAACACTGAGAATGTGTATACTGGGAACTAGCAGGCTTTACAGAAGCCCACAGACAAGAATTAAAAAGAGAGAGGCTTGAACGTGTGAATACTTCTCAATTGTGGTGTTGCCTACTAACGTTAAGTTAAACAAAGGAATAGGTCAATATCAATCGAACAATTTATATTCTTGCACAAAATAATATAATTTCATTCACCAATGTGTATTTATGTCATTTTTCAATTTCTTTTTTAATCTCAAATTCACAAACTTTCAAGGATCCAGGGACCTGTGGAAACCCTGAATTTAAGTAATAATGTTAGGGGAATTGTCATGATATTATTACTTATATTATAATTTTTCCATTCCCAAATTCCATGCAAAATAAATCCCCATAGGACATATTGGGTCCTTAGTGGGATGATAGGAAACCAAACCAATATTTTAATATGCCTTGGCCTAATCACGATTATAACAAAGTGTGAAGTGTATCAGGTTGTGTATTGTCCTTCCCTGATGTGCATGATAATAATAAAGGTCGTTGTTTTGACCAGAGGGAGCTCTTCAGCAGCCCCACCACGTGGTTATTATTTTTTGGGGGCGTGAGGAGCCGGACACAGCAGTGGGCAGCTGCGTGTGTGTGTGCGTGTGTGTGTGAGTGTGTGTGTGCGTGTGTGCACACGTGAGAGACATGCGGCTCGGACACATGTGAGACAGGCGTCAGCTCTGTCGCAGCGTTGTCAAGTTAGACTGGCATAAACAGCCCAGGGCTGTCGTACCACAGATAGACTTTACATAACGCCTGAGTCACTCACAATCAATTTTTATGGCTTCAAGGGGTGGTGTGTGTTTGTGTGTGTGTGTGTGTGTGTCCAAGAAAAAGCGGGGCACACATGCACTCAAGTCAAAATTTTAATCAACTACCGATATGACTCAAAACAAGGGAGGGAAGTCACATAGACAGTCTAGACAGACATTATAAAAAATTATTAAATAAAAAAAACATCCTTCCTAATATTTCTATTTGGCCCGGGCGCCAGTGCCGCCCCTGGGTGGTTAGCGGCACCTGCGCTACTTTCGCGGCTGCCCGCAATTAACAATTATGCACTGTATAAAAGCCCTGGCTTTCCACCCACGGGTGTCGGACCATTGCTAACGTTATGTGGTGTTATGTGTCGGTTTACACATTACTTGTTGTATTGTTAAATCGTTGGACAACCCGTTTTGGATGCCTACCTGCCTGTCTGTTCCTCACCCACCTGCCTACCTGCCTGTCTGTCCCGCACCTGTCTGCCTGCCGGTATCACAGTAAATAAATAACATTCTTGTACTGCAAAACCCCGAGTCCTGAGTCTTGCGTTTGGGTCCTCCTGCCCCACAACGTAACAGAATGGTTCGACCAACAAAAGACCCAGCAGACTCAGGCTCGGGGTTAATCAGCATGTGGCAGTACTTGGCCAACCGGTGTGCGCCACTGCCGGCGCCGAGCTATGAGGAGGGTCCTCGTAACTTAATGACCGGACTATTCAGCCCAATAGACTCTGACTCCGACTTGGAGTTTTCTCCGGACACTGACTCGGCCGATTCGGACTCGGCCGAGTCAGACCCTGAATATATCAGCCTCTGGGAGTACCTCGGCGTCCGGTGTGAGCCGACGCTGAGGTACAAGGTTCCCCGGGCTCCCGGGTCCCGGGTTGGACTGCAGCAGCCTCGGTCTCCTGCGGCTGGCTCGCAGCCATCCCGAGTCCCGGGTGGACCGCAGGAAAGCTACGAGGGAACCCGCCTGGCCCTGGGGTGTCCTCGGAGCGTCCAGCGGGCTCACCGGCGTCGGGGCAGGCAACCCCCGATAACCAGGCTCCCGGTCCCGCAGGAGTGCTACGAGGGAACCCGCCTGGCCCTGGGGGGTCCTCGTAGCATCCAGCAGGCTCACCAGCGTCGGGGCAGGCAACCCCCGCCAACCCGGCTCCCGGTCCCGGCTGCACCGCCGCAGCGCCTGCCGGACCTTGCTGCATGGTCCCAGCCACCCCGAGTCCCGGTCCCGGCTGGACCACAGCAGCTCCCGCCAGTCCCTGCTCCCTGGTCCCAGCCACCCCGAGTCCCGGTCCCGGCTGGACCACAGCAGCTCCCGCCAGTCCCTGCTCCCAGGTCCCAGCCACCCCGAGTCCCGGTCCCGGCTGGACCACAGCAGCGCCCGCCAGTCCCTGCTCCCAGGTCCCAGCCACCCCGAGTCCCGGTCCCGGCTGGACCACAGCAGCTCCCGCCAGTTATGTGTCGGTGTACACATTACTTGTTGTATTGTTAAATCGTTGGACAACCCGTTTTGGATGCCTACCTGCCTGTCTGTTCCTCACCCACCTGCCTACCTACCTGCCTGTCTGTCCCGCACCTGTCTGCCTGCCGGTATCACGGTAAATAAATAACATTCTTGTACTGCAAAACCCCAAGTCCTGAGTCCTGAGTCTTGCGTTTGGGTCCTCCTGCCCTACACCGTAACAGTGTGTGTTCTCAGAGCAGCCTCGCAGCAGAAGTTTAATTTGGTCTTCAAGTGCTGGTTGCTGTTTGTATCTAATATTATATTGTAGTATTGTTTGCTTTATTCCTTTTATGTGCAAAGTAAACGATTGTGACAGTGGTTGGTGTTTGCTGTATGTCTTGTAGATTGTGTAATTGGTAAGTTGCTGTGTTTATACTGTAATATTGTCATGTTGTATTTTCCTTTGACCACACACACACACACACATGCACGTATACCATATACACCTTGAACTTGACAGACACAACGCAGTGATAGTCTTTCAAACTCCTGTCCCAGGGCCCTGAAGTATCTCATTTTCTTTTTCACTTTCTTTTTCCAATACACACATTCAAACAAAGACGTCCGTGACATACTGTATAATCTACACCAAAATAACGCGGCACACTGCTTTGAACACAGACGGTTCAAAACATTGAGACGTGGCGGATGAATAGCCATCACTGACTCACGACTTTCCAGGAGTCATTTGACAGGGTTGTCAGTTGCACACCAACATTGTGATGATGATGCATTCCATCACCACCCCACGCAAAATCGCAAAATGTCTTTGATGTGGCGGGTACTGTGATGCATCATCCAGCTCTCCATTTTTAATTAAAGTTGACTTTGAACTATGCCGACCGCTACGACGGCCGTGTCTGATCTAGCCGATACTATGATGATGGTTGCCAGATATATTAGGACACATGACAATATCGGAATACTGGATGATGCCTTATAGTGAGTATTCCAAGACTGTATCCCTCTTCTTTTGTTTTCATGGCAGACATTGCCTTGTTGGCAGTCTTGTTAGTTTACATTCTGTTTGCCATGTTAACCATCATGTTGATGGTAAGCCTGCGGGCAGCACCATGTTGCGTTACATTTTTAAGTCTCACAATGCCACCTTTTGTGGGGCTTTCTACATTCTAACATTCCCTTCACAAACATTCACAAAAGTATGAAGGACATTTGCTGAGGAGGTTGCCAAGGTCATAGAAGGTGCCCTAGAAAAACCCAGACAGCCAATGCCAAAGTATCGCTTTCGGTGAAAACGCACGTTTCGAGTACAAAGGCAGGGATGGATGATGTCAGGGTGACAGGAGGAGGTAACAGCAATCAGTCAAACCCTGAGACACTATCTGGATATAGTGTGAGTCGGCGCTGAGTCGAGACATTGTCTTGGTTCACGTATTCCATCCGAGAGAGAGAGCATCAGGAGGGAGGGCTTCTTATTTCATCAATTGTTCACTGGATCCAGCGAACATCTTGGTTGTTTATGTCTGTCTTTAAAGAAGGATTGAATATCGAAGGATGTGTAAAAGAGTCCAATACATACAAATGTATTATTCATCATTACCTTTCAAGGAGACAACCAGAATGTTTGAAAGAGTGGGACAGAGCATTTTCGAAAATATGTGACCAAGGTTTTGTCTTCTATGCTTGAATTCAGTATTTATTTACTTTTTAAAACCTGTTTTTCTTTCGAAAGGAATGAATACATGAGTATATCTCAACCAAATTAGTGTTTGTTTTGCATCATGTCCTTGGTGTGCCCTTCTGAATCTCTTGCTGCAATTTGTATATATTCAATGAATATGAGGCTTTGATATGGATATGATAGGGTGATGTTGAATGATAGCAGATATATCACATGCCTTATGACTAACCTAACCTATTGTGGCATGTCTGTATCCAGGTCAGCATCCAGTGAAAGACTGTTGGTTTTGAATAGCCTTAGGGAAGAGATCTGTGGATTTAAAAGTTGAGTGGACAAAGGAAACGTTAATGGACCTTTCCACCCTGTCAGTCACGTGGAGAATAATAACCAATAAGATTCCCTGATTTCTTAAGACCACGGCCCTTGCAACAGAGCCGCCATGATGTCCCACAAACAAAGCTTGTCCCGCATCCATGCAGTCTGCAGGACTTGTTTTTAATACATGGATAGAGCTTATGTATTTTAAACTTGGACAACTACATATGGCCTCAGAGACATTATTATTAAAAACATGCCTGAAAAGTTTAGAAAATGTCCTTCTACTTTAGTCATTATTGATGGTACTGAATGTAAGACCCAGGTGCCATCTGCACTGGCTTTACAGAGTCAGCTTTATAGTGACTATAAGTCAAGCACAACCCTCAAAGCATTGACTGGATGTGATCCAAGTGGTTCTCTCATTTTTGTGTCCGAGTTATTTACAGGTGCTGTATCTGATAAAGGCAATTACTGAACGCAGTGGTTTTTATGATGTACTTAAAACAAGTGCAACAATCAAATGGTTGATGGCGACTCCACACATCAATTTACAGCAGCGCCGACACAAAAAGCTACAAAGCTAGCTAATTAGTTAAAATTCAAAGGTTTATTTGTCACCTATTTCAGTGTACAGGTACATTGAGCAGTGAAATGTTTTTTTCGCTAGGACCAGATTGCTACCGCGCCATCGTGTGATTAGCATAGCTAGGTGATTAGCCCATTGTAGCTAGTAGTTAGCAGATCTTAGGCTTATTTCATTGTAAACACATCACTAACGTACTCACCCTGCTTTACATGTGCTGTAGGACTCCACGATGTCGTCCTGACGAATTTCAATGTGGAGTTTGTGAGGCGTTTGTGTCTTCCGCATAGATCACCAACACTTAGCATCAAGTTTTATGTTGTCGTCTGCTCCCTCCGGCGGGACTTGCCGCTGAATAGGGAAAGGTCCATTGATTCAGACTGGGGAGAAAACCCCCCAACGTAAACTGTCTTGGGGGAGGGTTATTGGTGGTTCTGCTGCAAAGAAAAAGTGGTCTATGATAGGCTGCGTGACACAAACCAGACGCACAGGAGCCAAATGAGATAATCCTGTTTGTCTCCTCTCATTGGTGTAAAAAATGCTAATGTCAGACAACCCTCAGCACATCTTCTCTACCGGAGCCCCCCAACCCGGGCGCGATGACATTGGACCACCTCTGAGGATTCTCCAACCCCCACAGTGCAGCGCGTCCCATTCAATCAAGATCAGGCCTACAGATCAACACGTTTTGAGGACTTTTTTTGTAATCAATGCAAATAATTTTTTTTAAAACAATTGTGTACCCCTGGGTTCCACGCAGGACAACGCAAATGAGTCCACACCGGCCGTAAACCGTTGCCGTTTTGGCAAAAAAAGACAGACGGGCACACTTACGGGATGACCCTGCTGGGGTTGTTGGTGCACACGAGGGGTGTCTTGGCGCGTATTTGTTATTCCGTTATAACGGTTAACGATCAAATGCCGTGATCGCAGTCCACGTCCCTGCAGATGTACCACAGGATCACTTAGAGGATGAGGAGGATGGCGAAGATGAACAGCGCTACGAGGATCGCCTTGGTCACCGGAGAGATGAACGACGGCATCTCAGAGGGTCGGCGGCGTGCGTGATGATGAGGCTCCGCGTCTGTGGTTCCCGCTCTCTTCCCCTCTCACTACTCCCGGCGGTAACTGTTGAACACGGAGCCCCCCTCCCTCCTGCCCGCCCTCCGCCAGAAATACGTGTGTGTGTGTGTGTGTGTGTGTGTGTGTCAACGCGTGGCGCGAATGCCAGTGACAATTCCAAACGGAAGCGCGGTTCAAGTTGTCCTTATCTTGTCCCCCAACCGCAGAGCCGCCCAGAAGAGACGTCTCGCTGCTGTATAAACAGCAGCGAAAGAATGAATTGACGAATGAATTCCCGACAGAGAATTAAAAAATCTCGACTTTTCTAATATGTTGCGCGCGCTGTTGCTGTTGCCGCTGCTGTTGCTGTTCGTCTTGGCTGCGCGCGCGGCGCAGGTTATTTTTTTATTTTGCAAAGAGGCACCTTTCTGCCACTTTCTCAATTTATCGTTATCTATTGTTTGCTCTTGTTGTGATCGGTCAACACCGCCATATCCCAGTCCCGTGCAGGTCGTTGCCGTTGTTTGACGGTGGTTTGGTGGCTGAAGGCCGTTTGTCGTTTGCCTTGCTTATTAGTTGATAGAAGATAGGAGTGCATCGTAAACGACGAACTGAGCGTTACATAGACCTTAAAACACATAGAGAGTAAGTCAGGGCTCTCAAACTCCGGCCCGCCCCACCCCTCCGTCCGGCCCGCAACGTGATGTCAAAAATATGATGTAATTCAGCCCGCAAAATGATTTCTTGTCGACCTCCACGGCGCCGGCAGGCAAACAAGCCATGTTGTGTATTCAGCTGCAGCATTTATTATTCACCCCTAGAGGTCGCTGTAGACCACAGTACGTTGTACTGTATGTTGAAAAACCCGACGTAGAAAGTGCGCAGGTAGTTTTGATCAGAGAAGAGAGCTCACGTTTCATTAGTCTGTTATCCATGACTTGAAATTGAACAACAATGTCTCTTTCCAAGGCAAAAAGGAAAGTAGATGAGGAACACAGACAGTTTCAAGAGAGATGGACATCGCAGTATTTTTTCGTGGAGTTCAATGGAAATGCTCCGTGCCTGATATGCAAGGAAAAAGTTGCCGTTCTAAAAGAATATAATCTGAAGCGCCATTACTCGACTAAACATGGAGAACAGTATGAGAAGTACGACGGAGACGAGAGGAAAAAACGAGCCATGCGGCTACAGAGATCGATAATGTCCCAGCAAAGTCTTTTTATAAAAGCCACGGAGGATGCTGATGCTGCAGTTGAAGCAAACTATGTGCTGAGTGAATTAATCGCCAAAGCAGGAAAGCCATTCACGGAAGGACAGTTTCTCAAGGATTGCATGTTGAAAGTCACTGACATTTTATGTCCAGAAAAGAAGTGTTTGTTCCAAAATATCTCCCTATCGCCGAACACAGTGGCAGAGCGGATTGGCGAGTTAGTTAGTAACATTTACGATCAGCTACGCGACAAAGCGAGAGCGTTCACTGCGTACTCTGTGGCGATGGATGAAAGCACAGACAAAACCGTGAAATGCTCAGCTAGCCATTTTTATCAGGGGCATTAATGAACAATTCGAAGTGACAGAAGAGTTGCTGAGTTTGTGTCCCATGCACGGCCGTACCACAGCCAAGGATATATTTGAGCAGCTGTGCGAAGCGATTGAGCGTGCTGGTTTGCCATGGAACAGATTGGTAGGCATTACCACTGATGGAGCCCCGTCCATGACAGGCACAAAAAACGGACTGGTAGCGCTGGTACAAGCAAAGTTAGAGGAGGAAAATGCAGATCCTGCAATTGTTCTGCACTGCATTATACACCAACAGGCACTGTGCAGCAAATGCTTGAAATATGAACATGTCATGTCTGTTGTCCTCAAATGTCTTAATTACATCAGATCCAGGAGTTTACAGCACCGCCAGTTCAGGGCCTTTTTAGAAGAAATTGAGTCGGCATATGGTGATGTACTGTACTTTACTGAGGTGCGCTGGCTCAGCAGGGGAAATGTACTGAAGAGATTTTTTGAGTTAAGAGCAGAGGTGAAGACATTCATGGAAGATGGCAGAATGGATGTTCCTGAATTTGATGATCCAAAATGGGTCATGGACCTTGCATTCCTAGTGGACATAACACAGGAGTTGAACATCCTTAACCTCAAACTGCAGGGCCCTGGTCAGCTCATCACAGGAGCTTATGAAAGTGTGAAAGCCTTCTCCACTAAGCTGAGATTGTTGTGGGGCGCTCCTCTCCGAGCCTACCACGTCACCGCAGGCGAGTCGGGATCCCAGCCCGACCGCTGACGGAAACACCCGAGCGAGTGAGACGCGCTCGGGCGTAACAAGGCGCAGGTGCAGAGAATCACAATTAGGACACAGCGGCTATTTAAGCCCGTCAGGAAGATACGACGTTGCCAGAACGTACTACCCCCTCGGCTCTAGTTCCCTCTCTCCCTGACCCAAGCCCCAAACCCCAAACCCCAAACCCCAAGCCCCCACCCAACCCCCCGGTACCCTGAAGCACGCGACGGACGTACGCTCGGAGACAACGTCGTCGCTGATGCCAAGTCTGCCGCTGATACGATTGAAATCTGTGTGTGCTGTCGTGCGAGCAGACGAGTTCTGTTTTTATACAGTGTCGTCTGCTCTCTTCGACCTCCATTCTCCCTCCACGCCAGCTTGGCTGTTCTGTGTGGCGACGTCCCTCCTATCTCTTACGCCGTGTACTCGCTCCTACGCTAGCTTTCGCGACTCGTCATCACGAACGTCACACCCAGATCACCGCATTAATGAGACAGCCCTTTATCACGACTAACCTCGCAGAATATTGAACACGTTGTACGTATATACTGCGCCCTATTGCATCTTCTGGATCTGAGAGTGCCTGAGCTCGACCATCGATGTAGTGCGAGTCAACGAGTCATGGTGGCATATCGCCGTGTGTGTTGATATGCTAGTTGGTGATAATGTAAGTAGGTGCTTGTTCAGCCGTCGTTCTCCGAGTTCAGTCACTTGAGAGTTTTTCCAGCCTCGTCTCCCAGGTGAACCGTGCACGGCCGGTGACTTGAGTCCTGGAGCTCTACCTCCTGCCAGTGACTGTAACCAGCATTCTGGAGTGAGACGAGGGCGCCTGGGAGATGGACTGAGGATATCTCAATAAGAAATCCTGAGGGAAAAAGAACACGGCAGGTGAGATCAATACTTGTGCAAATTAAGAGGCGCTATTTTTAGGAAAATAGTTTGTGGATTATAACTGGTTCGCTATTTTTAGGAAAATAGTTTGTGGATTATAACTGGTTCGCTATTTTTAGGAAAATAGTATGTGGGAAAAGGCTGACCAGGGCCGGACAGGTACAATGTACGAAGACTCGCTATTATTCGCTAAAGGACCGACGGGTTTATTAATTGTTTTGGTAACATTAATCGAATAAAAGATTAGGTATCCCGTAGTTTCAAGTTTCAAGTATTTTACTGTCACTTCACAATTTACACGTAAGCAGTGAGTGAAAAACTTTTTGTGCAAAACGCCCGACAACCGACAGTAATTATAAAGGAATACAAAATAGAATAAGAACTACAAAATAGAAATAACTGCGAAATAGAACTATGAACAGAATTTCTATGTAAAATAAGAACCATGCTCGCTAACACACATCACACAAGCAACAACACAGCACACTCATGACATGAGAAGTCCATTGTCCATGGTGATGCAACAAATATACATAACAACCCACTATCACAAGTCACAATTGTATTACTAGAAATTATGTAATTAGCAGTATGTTATAAAACATGGATAACCAGACTCCAGTACCGCATCAAATTTGTTATCTGAACCTGGTGTTCTAACCGAGAATGTTCATTACATAGAAAATAATGCCCTTATCTCGACCAGTCAAACATTAAAATCGTTAAAGCAAAACCAGCATTGGACCACCACCCCCTTTCCACCAGTGACTCCGAGTTAACGCATTGATCTTTGGACACCCGGAGAGACTAGTACTACACCCATTCACTCACAGCCACCAAGCAAGCTTATAGCTTAACTTTCCACAGCTCTTACGGACTGGAAAGCAAACGTGGCAGTAAAGGCCACGTTATAGCCGAGCAACTGTATGAGCTTGAGATGCCTGGAGACCTGTGTTAGTTGGTTGGTGGTGGTGGACGTGATAGGGCTCTCGTGCTATACGGTGGTTTAAGACCTTGTCTATCGGTGTGGTCTGCTCGCTTGTGGGCGACTCGTTGAATGTCACCTGAGACGGTATGGCTAGCGCCTTAGGAATGCGCTATGGTGACGAAGTGTGTAGCACCTGTACTCAGTTTAGGCAGCATGAAAGACGATGAGCTGATGATTTTGGTTTATTAATGAGTACGGCTTTAAGCTGATGAGTGATCATTCAGTACTTGGAGCCTAGTGAGTCCACACTCACACCCGGCCGTGTTAACTCCTCACCACCGGAGAGACGAGAGAGGCGAGGCTAAACTACAACATACGAATGTCACGGACTTAGGGGCTCACTGGGGCGGGTTGCCGAGTGTACAGGCACCAGCCACAATCTCTGCTGTGTCATACACTGGTAGTAGATTTTGCATACACCCGTCTCCATGTGCGATAGCATTACGTTGCGGCTAGAGTACAGAGAAACAGGCTGGGTGCATCGCCTATTATGTATATCCATCTGAGATTCTTGTATAGAATCAACGACCAGGAAGTAGGGCAATAGTCTAAAATGAGGAGAGTGACAGAAAGCAGGCGAAACATGGTTATTGCTATTTAAGCCATCCAGTCCGCCGTGGAGGATAGAATAACCAGCGCTTCGGTGCTTTGAGTCACACCTTTTCACAGTCGTGTGGATGTTCCGCGTACGTCTAATGCTCGTGTACACCGCAGTGCAGAATGTGCGACACAGGGACGGAATATGCAGAGAAAGTGAAACTTGAAAAGCTGCTGAAACGACCTCCCTCCGGGTAATGACACATGCAGAGCAATCACTGCAGCACCGTCGATGGAGATGGGGGCGTGCTCTCCTCTCCGCTTCTGTAGTCCACGATCAGCTCCTTGGTCTTCTTGACGTTGAGGGCGAGGTTGTTTTCTTGGCACCACTGTGCAGTGATCCAACCTCCTCCCTGTAGGCTGTCTCGTCGTCGTCGGCGATCAGAGGAGAATATCAGACCCATCACAGTTTGAGTCTGGGTATCGAATTCGTCAAGACAAACTTGCACTGGATGAACTCGGTTGGAGCCTGTGCAGCACACCAATCCAATTACACAAGCATGCGCGAGCGAGCGGTACATGAGGGAAGTAGAGCGTAGCAGGGCTGCAACCACCAGCAGCCACCCGAATGAAGGCGGGGCGTCCAAGGTGTGTGTGAAGGGGTGCATGGGCGGCTGCCTGGAGGTGAGGATGGAGGGCGGAGAGCGAATAAGGTTTCACTACAAACGAGCAGAAAGGGCGAAGCAGGGAGCCCGGACACGGGAGAGAGATGCCAAATTAATCCACGCTATAGCTTACGAAAATGTGGAGTGAGTGCAGACATAAGAGACAACGTCACACCAAAAGTGAATACTAAAAGGAGTTGAGAAGGAAGGTACAAGGTACAAAGACTCGCTATATTCGCTAAAGGGCCGACGGGTTTATTAATAATTTCGGAGACATTAACCGAATAACATTAATCGAATAAAGATAGGGGTATCCCGTAGGTTACTAGGATCGAGGTAACAGTACGGTAAAGCGAGCGGGATCCAAGATGAGAATGGAACAAGAGTGAACCGTACCGGAATTGAGGTACTGCGAGGCCTTGATAACTATAGAAGATAACTAATAGATAGCAAAGATAAAAGCGCTCAAAGAGGGAAAATAATTTTAATAGCAGGGGTATAATAATACAATTATTAATGATAAGAATAATAATTAGTAGGGTGCCCGGATCTAAAATGGGAAATAAGAATTCGGTAATAACCGGGGCTGCAAAGGTAATGTTGGAGAAACATGGTGAAATGGCACTAGAAGGGTTACAATATTGGAGGAAAAAGGGTTTTCCAGAAATGGGGAGTTTATGTTTGGAGAAATTGAAGGAATTAGAGGATGTGTTATTAGAGTCGGAAAAGAAAAAGAAAGTATGAAAACGTGTTGGTATGCATTTCATTTGTGGAAAAAAGAGGGTGAGTTGAGAGGAAAATATCTTATGAGGGGCGGAGGTGGACGGATGCATTTGCATGGAGGTGTGGGGGAGCTGGTCCGGTCCAAGAAGGTCGTATGAGCACTGACACACACACACCACACACACAACACAAACAAAATGGAAAATAGGGATGAAATCTAATGTGTAGATTAGGACTGAGTGTTATTTACACTGACAGGCCTCACGATCACCTCCGATGCAAGCCCTGCATAGTATTCTGACTGTTGGTAAGTGAGAGACTGAGGTATTGATCTTAAACTACCTGTAGCAGTGTTTGTATTTTACTTATAAAGTAACCTATTGCAGTGTTGGTTTTACTTGAAACTAATCTTGTAACAGGACTGGTAGAACTATTTCTCGTAAACTAACCTATTGCAGTGTTGGTTTTACTTGAAACTAATCTTGTAACAGGACTGGTAGAACTATTTCTCGTAAACTAACCTATTGCAGTGTTGGTTTTACTTGAAACTAATCTTGTAACAGGACTGGTAGAACTATTTCTCGTAAACTAACCTATTGCAGTGTTGGTTTTACTTGAAACTAATCTTGTAACAGGACTGGTAGAACTATTTCTCGTAAACTAACCTATTGCAGTGTTGGTTTTACTTGAAACTAATCTTGTAGCAGCGTTGGTAGAGGTATCTATCGTAAAGTAACTTGGATAACAGTGTTGATTTGTTGGGGTAGTGTTGGTAAAAAGGAACCTTGTTGTAGTATTGTTGGCAGAGATATTGGTCAAATTCACTTATTACAGAGCTGTTGTTGCAAACTTGATCATTAGCATATTAAGAGGTGGACACGCCCAGGGATAGTCACCCAGTTTCGGGCATTCAGCTGTAGTCAATTGAGGTAACGACAAGGAGGAGCTTAACCCTGCATGAGCCCCCCTTGTGCACTTAGCTATTAATACAGAGCTAGTAT
>PIJE02004885.1:0-11191 GCA_002895965.2 Coryphaenoides rupestris | reverse complement strand
TCACTGTCGCCAACTCATGAAATTACATAATATGCACAATATCTGCATCATATTCAGTTAAATTAAGTTACATTTTGCATACAACCAAAACAACATTCTAATAATAATAATAATAATAATAATAATAATAATAATTAATGATAATAATATAATAATAATAACTAGAAAAATTCCAGGGAGATTTAGGTGCCTGCTAAGCAGCAATAAACACACACACACCCACACACACACACACACACACACACACAGATGTGTAGGAGAGGAGTAGAGCAAGATACACGTATGTACTTTGAAGTAATGTTTCATGAGCAATACCTATAAAATTGTACTTTTTGTATTAGCAAGGTCATTACTGAGTGTTTGATCTTAAATCAACAATTAGGTCTCCATACAACAAGCACACACACAGCATAAACACAACATAAAATACATAGGCCCTGGTACTCAAAAACAACACCACACAGCATCACAGTATACAGACAAAAAATAGATTGTGTGTTATATGAGAATGAGGCCAGACACCCCTCTCAACGTGTGTGGGTAGACGGGCATGGAGCGACCGCCTTCTGTGTCGGCAGGGGTATGGCGTCATCGCCTCCACGAGACTGCTTCGGCTACAACACACACACCACACACAGCATAAACGCGCCCCTAAACACACGTGCTGTGTAGTGTCTTGTTTTGGCGAGGGGGCGTGGCCCCTTCTGTGATGAGCGACGAGGGGGCGTGCTATGGCGTCACTGCCATTGACACCCATTTTGATTGGCGCCATTTGGCGTCTAGTAAAATTTACACACCACACGCCATTACGCGCAAACACAGACGCCATGTTTGACACCATTTGATTGGCACCATTTTTGGCACAACATTAAAACACAACATAAAATACATAGGCCTAGTACTCAAAACACACACACACACACACAGGCATAAACGCCCCCTAAAACACACTTGTGTCCCTCGTGTTTGGGCGAGGGGGCGTGGTCTACGGATTCACCGCCATAGCCACGCCCCTTCTGTGTGGCGCACTGAGGGGCGTGGCTTTGGCGTTCGCCGCCCATTGGCGCGACGCAGGGGTGTGTGTGTGTGTGCGTCCACACAAAACAAGCGGGACCAAAAACTGCTTAGTCATTGTGCATGTAAGTTAGATTGAGCTAATACGGTTGGAGCCCTTCATTTCGAGCTGCATAAATCAAATAGTAATAAGTGTCCCTTTGTTCTCCATAGTTAGGCAATATATGTGACCGTCACGAGTGTAGGCTACATTTTGATGTATAGATTACGTATGTGAGTTGAAATATGTGGGCGGGATGGGCAGTTTTAAATGGCGTGATCAGTGCGTTGGAAAACCTTCTGTGCAGGAGGGTGACAGCTTGAAACTGCGTGAAAATACGGGCTTTGGGTCTGCAATGATCTTACTTGTCTAGGCTCATAAATGCCAAAGTATAAGTCTGTTTAGTTTCCATAGTTACATATATGTGACCGTCACGAGTGTAGCTTACATTTGAATGTATACGATACGTAATGTGGCAGTTAATATTGTGGGCGGGGGATGGCAGTTTTAAAAATAGATTTTGTTTTTGTTTTCGTCTGCTCCACGCTCTAACACTGACGTCACCCGCTCTGACTGGCGCAATACACACGCCAACTGTCTGAGGAGTCTAAAAATCAATTAAGTCTGAATGTAATTGTTGTCAAAAGTATGAATGTTATGCAAAATTGTTATGGAAATCATGTTGTGAATTCATCCAAGTTTCCTGAACGTTTTAATGTTTGAATGGAGTTTCTACCTGAATGTATGACTGAATGGGAAGAGGTTGAATATGAGTGGTTTTGGACACATTTTGAACACTCACCCCCATTCATTTCAATGGGGCAAAAATGCTGTTAAATGTTGAATATTTCGGAAAGTAATAATGGTATGTACAAACAAAGTAGTAGCACTCGATTCCCGGTCAAGGCGCACGTTTTGATGTATTTTTTGCGTGTGTGCTGGCAACGCTGTGCAGACTAGTTAGCGCGCCGAAAATACGGCGGAAGATAAGATAAAATATAAGTTATGCATGGAGAGTAATAGTGTGCTTTGCATTGCAAAGGCACCCTAATTAATTGTACTTTGTATTAGCAAGGTCATTACTAGGTCTTGATCTTAAATCAACAATTAGGTCTACATACACAAAGCACACACACAGCATAAACACAACATAAAATACATAGGCCTGTACTCAAAAACACACACACACACACACACACAGTATACAGACAAAAAATAGATTGTGTGTTATATGAAATGACGGCCACACCCCTTCTCACACGTGTGTGGGGGCGTGCTATGGCGTCACCCTCCATAGCCACGCCCCTTCTGTGTGCGCCGACCAGGGGCGTGGCTATGCGTCACCGCCATTGGGCACGACGAGGGGGCGGCTGAGCTATGGCGGGGCCTATACTGAAAAAACACACACACACACACAGCATAAACGCCCCCTAAAAACACACGCTCGTGTGTGCTCTGTATGTGTTCTGTGAGGGGCGGGGGCGTGGCCCCTTCTGTATGAGCGACGAGGGGGCGTGGCTATGGCGTCACCGCCAATTGAACACCATTTTGAATTGGCGCCATTTTGGCGTCTATAAAAATATTACACCACCACACGCCATTACGCCAAACACAGACCATTTTGACACCATTTTGATTGGCCAACCATTTTGGCACAACATAAAACACAACATAAAATACATAGGCCTATACTCAAAAACACAACACACACACACACAGCATAAACGCCCCCTATAAACACACGTGTGTCTTCTCTGTGTTTGGCGAGGGGGCGTGGCTAGCGGCATCACCGCCATAGCCACGCCCCTTCTGTGTGCGCGACGAGGGGGCGTGCTTTGGCCCGTGCCCGCCATTGCGCGCGAGGGTGTGTGTGTGTGTGCGTGTCCACACAACGGGCAAACGCTTAGTCTTGTTGTCATGTAATTTGTGAGCTGATCGTAGGGCACCTGTCATTTCGAGGCTCATAAATCTAAAAAGTAAGTCCCTTTGTTCCATGTTACATATATGTGACCGTCACGAGTGTACTACATTTTGATGTATAGATTTACGTATGTGGAGTTAATATTGTGCGGGATGGCAGTTTTAAATGGCGTGATCAGTGGTGGAACCTTCTGTCGCAGGAGGTGACAGCTTGAAACTGCGTGAAAATACGGTTTGGAGTCTGCAATGATTTACTTCTAGGCTCATAAATCCAAAAGTATAAGTCTGTTTGTTTCCATAGTTACATATATGTGACCGTCACGAGTGTAGCTACATTTTGATGTATAGATTACGCTATGTGGAGTTAATATTGTGGGCGGCGATGGCAGTTTTAAAAATTATTGGTGGGGTTTTTTTTCCGTCTGTCTTCCACGCTCTTAGTACGTGAGTCACCCGCTCTAACCGGCGCAATACCACACCCATGTTAAACTGTCTGAGGAGCTGAAAATCCAATTAAGTCTGAACTGTAATTGTGTCAAAAGTATGAATGTTATGAAAATTGTGAAATCATGTGTGAATTCATCCAAGTTTCCTGAACGTTTTAATGTTTGAATGGAGTTTCTACCTGAATGTATGAATGAATGGGAAGAGGTTGAATATGAGTGGTTTTGGACACATTTTGAACACTCACCCCCATTCATTTCAATGGGGCAAAAATGCTGTTAAATGTTGAATATTTCAGAAAGTAATAATGGTATGTACAAACAAAGTAGTAGCACTCGATTCCCGGTCAAGGCGCACGTTTTGATGTATTTTTTGCGTGTGTGCTGGCAACGCTGTGAGACCGCGCCGAAAATGTGTACGGAAGAATAAATAAAAAAAAAGATAAGTATGCAGGAGAGTAATAGTGTGCTTTGCATTGCAAAGGCACCCTAATTATTATTATTATTATTAACATTCTATATAGTTTAGATTTTTGTTTTAATCACACTAAAGTGTGATCATAGCATCAATATTAATCAATTCCCGCGTCTGGTAACATGGGAGTGGAAGTAAGCGCAGCAGTACGCAGCAGTACGTGTACGCAGCAGTACGCGTGCGCTTTGCGCGTCTGGTGGGTTCAGTCCGCGTCTGGTGGGTTCAGTCCGCGTCTGGTGGGTTCAGTCCGCGCGCACGAAAGCGTCCGTCCGCGTCTGGTGGGATTTCGTGCGGATCCGGATGTCCCGGATGTCAGTAGAATCAACGACTGATGCCACTTTTTTTTTTTACTTGTACTTTTACTTCCAATACTTAAGTACATTTAATATCAGAAAATTACTTTTGATACTTAAGTACAGTAAATATCAGATACTTTAAGACTTTTACTCAAGTACATTTCTAAAAGGTGACTTTAACTTCTACCAAAGTCATTTTCTGGTAAGATACTTGTACTTTTACTCAAGTATCGCTTTCAAGTACTTTATACAAGACTGAGTCCATGTATACATATTGTCTTGTGTTATCGTTCTTTCTTCTCCAGACGTCCACTAACTTTTAACTAAGTTAAAATCCCCTCCAAAAAATAAAAAATCATCTGGATTAAAAGTGCTAAAAACAGTGTTCATGACACTTAAGAACTGTACTCTTTCAGGGCCTCTAGTCGGTGCATATATGTTAATAAAAACCATATTGCACTTCTGGAACTTGGCTTTCACCACCAAAGCCCGGCCTTCTACCACATGTTGTACCTCAACAGAGATGGGTGTAAATGTTCTGGAGAAGAGGATCCCTACCCCAGCGGTAGTAGAGCTCATGTGACTGAGGATCACCTCCCCTTCCCATCCTCTCTGCCAGTCAATCATGTTAAAACCATCACTGTGTGTTTCCTGTAAAAATGCAACATCTATTTTTTTCAATTTTAAAAGCTCAAACAACTGTGTTCTTCTGCTAATATCCCTTGCCCCGTTAAGATTTAAAGTGCTAATTTTAAAATCATTCATAGAGCAATTGATAAAAAAGCAGCAAACACAATAATAAGAGATTAAAATAGAAATCAAGTTGTTTCATTTCCGTCGCTATAGTTTGTCCCTTTGTCCCTGATCTTCTGAACTATTTTCCTTAGACGGTACACTTCTTTGTCGGTAAAAGATCCCTTCCTTCCGTAGAGTCTCGCAGACTCAACGAACAACCATTTATCTGAGAAGTGATCTTCTATATTAACACTTCATATTCGTAGTTTTTTGGAGGAACTGTTTTATTTTACTGGCGCTATAAGCCTGCCTTGTCTTGCCTTTCTTGGCTGCAGTCTTAGCATCAGACATGTCCCCATCACTGTCTGTTAGGGAGTTATCTGAACTATCAGAGTCTGGTTGTTCTGTTGTCTTTTTATTCGGCTCATCCCTTTTGGCCTTACGGGTTGCGCTTTTAATTGACTGTGAACCATTACTGCTCGTGGACGTTTTTCTTTTTTTAGGAACCTTAAAGCGTTTTCCGTCCTCTGCCATGTCCATGTCATCACTGTCAGCCTCCACCGCCACCTCCACACGTTCCTCTTCCACCTGCTCACTAACTACTTCAGTCATTGTTTCAGTGCCATCCACTACCACACCACTTTGGTTGTCCACTTCAACAGTGTCCTCTGTAACTCCTGGCCTGTCCTTCTCTGTGTCCACCTTGTCCTGCACTGTAACGTTCTCAGCTGCCTGGTGTTCAGCTGGTCTGTGTCGGCCATCTTGCCCTTCTTTGTTCACTTTATCAGGGCACGCTCTGATCTGGTGGCCCTCCTTCCCACAACTAAAGCATTTCATGGCCTGGGAGGTTGCATATATTAAATAATTGAATTCACCGTGTTTAATATTAAATGAAAGACTTATGTCTTCATTTTGTTTGGTGATCATGTACACCTGTCGTCTATGAGAGACGACGTGTTTCAACAACGGTGATTTACAACCAGACAACACTTTCCTCATTGGAGAAACAATCTTCCCATATCTGGACAACTCTCGTTCTATTGTCTCATCCGCGATGAACGGCGGTACATTAGACAGAGTGATCCGCTTGGACGGAGTCGCCAGCGGCAGCACCGCCATGAACGTGTCATTAATAACCACGCCCCTTTCATTAATAACCACGCCCCTTTCCACTATTAAGTTCACCTTCTTAGTTTCATTAAAAAAAATAACGACCGCGCTGTTCATCCTGGCGGCCGACGTCACACAACTGTGGCCCACGACCTCCGCCACCGATAAACTACACTGTTCCACTGAGCAAGGAAACGCCGGCCGTGATCTTAATGTCGTGTTTCCTCGTCAGGCTGGTAAACTCCATACGACCACACACACCACACACAACACACAACACACACACACCACACACACACACACACACACACACACACACACACACACACACACACACACACACACACACACACACACACACACACACACCACACACGACACAAAAACATCCAAACTGTTTTGTTGTTATCACGCCGAGTCTTCTGCCTCAGACTCAGACGGGACACTGCTAGTCCAATCGGTGGCGCTGTGATTCTACCGTCACCTCGTTCCCGTTGCCGAGAGATGATTACATGGCATGCGAGGGTAATTCCCGTGACAACACTCGACCGCGGTTTATTGTGGATCGCGGTGGCGGCGGGACGGACGGACGGACGGACACCCGAATGGGGAAAACCCCCCAGGGACGGGGGGTGTGGGGGGCATCTCATCATCGGAGCAATTTGCAGTAAACATCCTCGTGAACACAAATACACCGATGAAGGCCGGAGGAGGATTGTATCTTGACTTGCGGAGGCCGGGGGGCCATGCCTGCTTTTTTGGGGCGATTCTGTGCGTTCCTCAACGACGGAATAAGCTGCCGTGAAGTGCGGACGATTTCTTACAAGGCGCAAGACCAAATGCAAGGCCCTTGAGTTTGAGGCACCTTCGAAGTACTCCTCCAGTTCCTCTTCCTCCTCCTCCTTCCTCTCCTCTTCCTCTTAGCGGGACTGTCCCCCACGGAGGAGGAGGAGGAGGAGGAGGAGGAGGAGGAGGAGGAGCACTTTGACCGTTGGATAAGATGTCTTGACATGGCAAGGTGGGGCCAGAGAATTGTGGACTGAGTAATGGCCGATTCCTCAGGGGAGTCCATTTCGTCAAATGATCCGTCGTCGCGGTAATGGGTCCGAGTCTTCAGCAAGGTACACGAGGGACTGCAGGGTGGATGTGAGACGTCTCGCTCTCGACCTTGTGTGAGTGGCCAATGGGAAATCAGGAAAAAAAGAACGAGATGGAGAAATTATTCATCGGTACGTCTCCTCGAGTTAGGTAGTATTTGGCGCAATACTCAAATTAAACCAGCGTGGCATTGCGATAGTGCCATTCAAATAAAAATGATAAATTCTACAAAATTGATTCTTACTTATTTATACTTATGCATGAATTTCCATATTCAATAAAACTGGACTCCTAATGTCTCTCTCTCTCTCCTGACATTCTCCTCCACCTCCTCCAATTGATCCTTATTAGTTCATCCCTTCCTCCACCTCCTCCTCCTCCTCCATCATCATCACCTCCTTCTCCTCCTCGTCCTCCTCGCTCTTCCTCTCGTTACTTCATCCTCTCTCCCCGTCTCCTCTTGTCTCCGCCCCCTTCCTCTTCATCCTCTCTCCCCGTCTCCTCTTGTCTCCGCCCCCTTCCACTTCATCCTCTTAACCCCCCACCTCCTCCTCCTCCTCCTCCTCCGGGGGAGGTCATCACGGTCGTTACGGTCGTTGACGAGCGGCAGATATCGGAGATTGACAGGTGGAGATCTTGACGAGGCTTTGACTGATTTGCATTTTATTTCGTTTTGTCTGAACTGGTTTCGAGCAAACCTCTGAGCGGTCTCTGAGCAAATCGGCCCTGAATAAGTCGTGTGTGTGTGTGTGTGTGTGTGTGGTGTGTGTGTGTGTGTGCGTGTGTGTTTTAGCCAATTTGGCTCGTTAGCTGTAATCTGCCCAGATCAGCATCCAAGTCAAGGTTGCTGTGGAAGTGCGGAAGGCAAAATTTACCAGCATTTACCAAAGCGACATCGTTCCGTTTCCCAAAGCAAAGTTTGACGCAAACATTTTATTTGCGTATTTCACAGAAAGTCAACAAATCCTCTCCGCCGCCAGACTCCGGATTATATGCGGTCGTGCGCTCAACTCAACAGACTAAACTCCTCGGATGTGACAGTTATGAAATCAAAACCAAAATCGAGGACGAAACCGAAATCGATTTGGCGCGGTGAGGAGACAGCGGAACACATTCATGAAATGAAAAAACTTTTTTTATCTGTTTACTTTCGTGTGAAACCCGGGCAACGAAACGCGGGTATGAAGTTGTGCGCAGTAAAAAACCAACGCCAACCAACGCTGTCGACGGTTTCAACCGCAGAATTTATCTCTGTGAAACCGTGAAACTATTATCCAGGCACATACAATGAAACACAAGTATATTGCAGGATACTTCTCACTATATTACACGTTATATTAACGTTTATGATTGGCTTAGAGGAAGGGGGGCGGTCGTACGCGATTGCGTTGTCACGGCGACGAATTTTAATTGGAACCGGAATCTTTGCTAATCCTGCACCGACGCGATTGTGCTGACAATTCAAGGCCTAGGGGGTCGGGGAAGGATGTCCGATCTGCTTTAAACGCTGACAAGAAAAACGATGTAAGTGCGGGGATTTAAAAAAAAAAAATTTAACTTGCTGACGCGAACGATCTCGAGGCGTCGGTCGGCTGTCCTCGTCTGTGTTGTTGTTGTTTGTTGTTGTCCGATTCAGAGCGCAGAACTGGGAGACGTTTAGAAGTCTTCCGGTTTCCGTGTGGAGGTGAGGACCGAGAAACGCAGGACGGCCAGCAAGGTGACGGTGGTTAAAATCCAGGAACTTACGAGTATTTCACCAAATAAACTGGTAGCACTGGTAACAGATAAACGAAGACAAAGGCGATTCAAACTAAAAGTGACACAGAGCTGAAGACGTAACAGAAAACAACGATCTGACAAAGGACTGACTGGGGAACGAGACATATACAGTATATATAGACTTATATATATATATACAGTGTATATATAGAGAGACATGAGGGGTGATTACAGATCCAGAGACACAGCCTGGGAGCAGACAGGACACGTGGTGGCAAACATAGAACTAGAAGCGCTAGACAAGGAACACATTCGTCGTAGAAACACCAAACTAGACTGAACAAAAGGTAAAAAAAAACTTCATGAACACAAACAGCCGTACAAAAACCACCGTCTCCCAAATAAATACAAAATCGACACTTGAATACGCTGACCGAATCCCCAACGACGACAACGACAACAAAAAAAAGACTTTTCTACACAGATCAGCGAGACGGAGACGGAGGGCTGACTGAGGACGAGTACATTTACTGTGTCATCGAGAATTAAATTAAAAAATAAAACTACGCGACGAAAACCTCGCGCTCGCCGCCAAGCCGGCCGACGCGGCGACGAGACGGGGCCGACGAATAGCGTCTTTAAAAAGCAGTTCCGAAAAACGTCTTTAAATAAAGGAAATCTCGGGACGGCTGCCAACGACGCGCCGCTCGCCACCTTTTTAATGTCATTTTTTTTTTACGAAAAAGTACAAAAGAAAAGAACGAAATAGCCGTCAAATAAAAGACAAGCGTTGACTGAACCGTTGTGGCTGTAGAGTCGCTCGCCGGCAAGCACTTCCGTTCGGTCGCTTCGCCGGCCGCTTGCGGGGCGCGCTAATTAATCGCGGCGGATTAGCGAGTGAGCCGCCATTTTTTGGGGGGGCTGTCGGGCGCGATTAGGCCCGTGATGATGATGATGATGATGATGATGATTATTATTTGCATCATTATTTCATTATTCCAACGCTGATTTTTTTTGTACACGGGAGGTGACAGCAGATTGTCGAAGCCCCCCGCGGTCTCAGGTATTTATAAACCTCCTGACATCACAGACGGCGTGTGAGAGACACTCGTGTGTTCACACTCTTGATGCGTGATGAAGATATTAAATATTAACAAATTGGAAAAGCTTCGAGCGGGAAAATCCTTCACGTGGTTATTAGTAAGTTGTTGAAGGCTTTAGCTTCAGGAAAAAAGCGATTGAATTAAATCACTCATCATTCGCCGTGCTTTTAGAACCTCAGTTAGCGTAAAGTGTACACATTACATAAGGTGTGAACCCAAACTCACACACACACACACACACACACACACACACACACACACACACACACACACCTCTCTCATCACCTTTCATCCGTGCGAGCTAACACCTTTTCTGTGGTCAACATTCTCACCTGGCCTTTCAGTCTCTTTGTCGTCCCCCAGTCTCTCACCCCACCCCCCCCCCCCCACTGCCCCCCCCCGCCCCCCCGTGCCAACGGATGGTTGCCATGCCAACCTTTGAATCCGGCCGGGCGAGCTTGTGTGACGTCACCGCTCTCGTCTCCCCTGCCCTGCTGTTTCTGTCCGAGGTCTCTCTCTCTCTCTCGTCTCTTCTCTCGCTCTCTCTCCTCTCTCTCCTCAGCCTTGTGTGTGTGTGTGTGTGTGTGGTGTGTGTGTGTGTGTTGTGTTGTGTGGTGTGTGTGTGTGTGTGTGTGTGTGTGTGTGTGTGGTGTGTGCTGTTGCGTGCGTGCGTGCGTGTGTGTTGCACGCGAGGGCCAACAAGCACGGGAGGTCGAGGGGGAAGTCGATACCCGCATGTGAAAATCAAAACGGGAGAATAAAAGCGGCCTCCAGACACTCACGTCCGAGGAATGCGATTGATTGGTTGGCGGAAACAACGCCATGACAATAAAGAACACATACGTGCGCTCTGTGTGATCTCACGACAACACAGGCATGTACACACAGACACGCACCACACACAGGCATGTACACATAACACACAGACACACACAACACATACGACAAGTTACAAGGACAACATCCAAACGCAAGCTCAAAGCATGCGACGTTGTCACACACGACACACACACCACAGCACAGACACAGCTAGTAGCACACATTCCGAAAAGCAAGCCTCAAAGCATGCAGATCACGTAGACACAACACACAGACAACACCACAACGATACACACGACACACACCCCAACAGACAGACACACCGACACAACACACGACAAAGGAAGCACAGAAGCGGGATCACACATCGACAAGTACAGCTGGTCACACATACACAACACACACATGGACACCAGCGA
>PIJE02004884.1:14118-22351 GCA_002895965.2 Coryphaenoides rupestris | reverse complement strand
CGCGCCGCAGGACTGCGTCTTCTTTGGTTTTTCTCGATGGAAGTCTAAAAAAGTTTCGCGTATTTATTTATAATTAGGGTTGTTGAGGGCCGTACAGCAGTTGCCTAGTTGGATAATATGAAGTACAGCGCCTGTCCTGTTAATGTCTTGTAAAGCGCGGGACCTCGTGAGGTGCAGACGGCGAAGATAAGCGTACATGTGAAATATCGGCTCGTTAAGTCGTATCATTTTCACGCCCACGGCTCAATATCACGGGAGATAATGAAAGTGTCGCTTTGACATGAAGTGAACGCAACATGGCGAGGACTTGGATGTTGAACAGACCTCATCAGTAACACAGGTCCCGCTCTCAATTTCCGTGATCTTCGGTTGTTATTTCGATTTGAATAAAAGTTATTCAAAAAGTTCGTAGTTACGTATCTCCTTGGGGCGAGAAAGCTCTCCACGGACAGATAATGTAGAGACGGTGACGCCGGTATCTAAGGAGATAGTTAAAAATAGCAATTTTAAATCCCTTTTGTCCGTTGAGCAAAGCAAACACACCAGATACTTCTCTCTCTCTCCCTCCCTCCCTCCCTCCCTCCCCAGTGGACATCTCTGGATCCACCCGGCACCGTCATAAAGCGTTTTACTGTAAACAGGTGCGACGTACGAGAAGATGGGCGAAGGTTTGGCGGTGAAACGAAACCCGGGTGGCGGCGGTGGCGCTGCCCGGTGTGTGTGTGTGTCACGCGATTTTGTCGAGAAAAATGAGGAAGGAAACTCTGCCAGCAGTACACACACACACACGCTCTCTCTCTCTCTCTCTCTCTCTCTCTCTCTCTCTCTCTCTCTCTCTCTCTCTCTCTCTTCTGAAACGTCCCCCGTCCCTCCGCCCTCGTGCCGCCTCATGGGGAAACTCTGGCCTAACGCGACAAAAGAAATAACTGCAGAGTCACCACAGAGAGACCGGCCGGGTGGCGTCACATGGCGCGCGCCGACGCTCGGGCCTCGAGGAGACACGAAGCTATCAGGATGTGAAATCCCCCCCGTAACGCGTCGCCCCACCGGCTGCCCCCCCCCCGCTGCTGCTGCTGGTTTGAACCCCGACGGGCCACAGTAACACACACTTGAAATACGCTGGATACACATATTCTTTGGATTCTTTTGTCTTATTATGTATGTCTCTGCTATTCCGCGCCGTTCTGCCACGACTGCCCTCACTTGTGCATCTGCCCTGACTTACTGTACTTGTACTGTACATTTGTAATAATTAATATTCAGTACTTCTGGATTCATAGGCTATATTCCGCATTCCGACACTTTCTAGAACAGCTGGTGTGCTTACATTACATTACATTTCTTATCTTTATTGTGTATATTGTGTTATCTTTATGATGTATGTTGTGTTATCTTTATTATGTATATTGTGTTATCTTTATTATGTATATTAGGCCATTGTCAATATATATATATATCTCAAGACGCACGCACATATAAAAAGTCTGTATTCTTGCATCCTTTCTTTTGATGAAACTACTACTTTAATCTCATGTGTGTGTGGGGATTTTATTTGGAGCAAAGCAACTCGGGAACCTCTGAGCAAATAACGTCCAGTGGGCACAGTCAGGACCTACTTGTATTCCAATGTAGGAGTTGGTTTTGTTTGGTCAATGTCTTGTCTCAATCTCATGTCATCCACCAAAGTTTATGTGGAGGAAGACATATTTTTGGAAATTTTTTAATCAGAATCAGAAATTTGAAACCGCTTTATTTTTGGCAAACAAGGAATGTGCTTTTGTGCAATTGGTGCCTAACATTGAACATTGAACATTAAACAGTGGAAAAACATTCTAAAAATATACACAACAAATATATTTGTAAAAAAAAAAAGCAAAGTAAAGCAATAACTGCGCTAGACTAGCTTTAACTTTGTGGACGTATTTCTTGCTGACCTAGTGTGAACTAACTGACGGCACCATGTGACCTGATCTAAGGTTAGTGACTCAGCAGGGTGTAAAACAAAATCCAAAATAAAGTAGCTTGAGTGTTTGAGCGCAGCGTGGCGGCGTCTCAGACCATAGAGGGAAGTGGATGTGCAGTGCCTGATACCTGTGGCGGCAGCAGGACTTAAAGATAGATCGTTGAAAGAGCGTGGTTGGGTGTCGTAGGGGTTTTTTTTAAACGGGTTAAACCACCTGAACTTCCTTCACTTCTTATCAGAACGTAAAATGGAATGAAACTATTTGCAATTGAGCTGAACCATATTCGGGTTGTGAGACAGTGTGTGCGGGGGGAATATTTGCCCTTAGAACAATTTCAAACCTTTTCAGAGGTTAACACCTGTGTGCGCCACACAGACGTGTAATTTGAAGACACAAGCTCAGACCGAAGGACTCCACACACACGCACGCACACACACACACACACACGCACGCACACACACACACACACACACACGTACAGATGCATGCACACACACACACACACACACATGTACACGTACACACTCACACAGACATGCACACACACACACACACGCACACACACATGCACACACACGCGTACACGTACACACACACACGTATACATGAACACACACTCGCACGCCATTAACACCGGCATGCAATTTGTGGTATCTAATAGGTCTGAAGCAAGCATGCTCAGAAGATGCGAAGGGCTTACGAAAGTGACTTTCTTTTAAGCAAATTACGTGATTTGGGGGAACTGTGGTGGGAGGAGCCTAATCCACTAGTGCTACCCTCCCTCCCTCCCTAATGGGGGTGAAATACCACTTCATTTTGAGATTGTGACGCTTTATCAATGTTTGAAAGTTAAAAAGAACAAGTAGGATCTGTGAAGAGAGAGAGTGTGTGTGTGTGTGTGTGTGTGTGTGTGTGTGTGTGTGTGTGTGCATGTGTGTGTGTGTGTGTGTGTGTGTGTGTGTGTGTGTGTGTGTGTGTGTGTGTGTGTTTGTATTTGGCTTTACCCATATGCTGTGATTGGACCAATTTAAAGTGTGGTGGGCTGCCACAGTAGTCTACCAATGTGAAAGTGAATGTATGCTAAACCTGCACTATGTCACTGTTCACCACACAAACACCATCACTTCTGTTTCCCCTTATTGGGGGGGCGTGGCTTCTTCTGGAAAAATTCCCCAGAAGAATCGCAATTTGACCAAAAGTGATGTCTGCAATGAAAACGTTGATTCCCAAACGTACGTTTAGATGTGACACAATCAATGAATCAACATTTTTCCTCCCCTCTTTGCCACATTGCTTATTAGGGAAGTAGATGAGGTGATTGTGGAACATGTTACTGGCAACTGGCTGACGTCACCGTGACGACCACGCCACATGAGGTAATTCTTGCCCCAGCCAGGCCTACGACGACAGGTGTAATCCTACTACTACAGATACAGGCCTACTACTACTGGTACAGGCCTACTACTACAGGTACAGGCCTACTACTACAGATACAAACCTACTACTACAGGTATAATCCTACTACTACACATACAGGCCTACTACTACTGGTACAGGCCTACTACTACAGGTATAATCCTACTACTACAGATACAGGCCTACTGCTACTGGTACAGGCCTACTACTACAGATACAAACCTACTACTACAGGTATAGACCTACTACTACTGATACAGGCCTACTACTACAGATACAGACCTACTACTACTACTACTACTACTACTACAACAGGACCGGTACAGGCCTATTATAGGTACAGCCGACCTCTCTCTCTCTCTGGGCTTTACAGTGTGTCGGCCCGGAGAGAGAGAGAGAGAGAGAGAGAGAGAGAGAGAGAGAGAGAGAGAGAGAGAGAGAGAGAGAGAGAGAGAGAGAGAGAGAGAGAGAGAGAGAGAAAGACAGGGTGAGATATGTCCCGACGTGTTTCTTCAATTACTCACCACTCACTTAGTCACTCAGTCACTCACTCATGTGTAAAAAGCCTCAAGCTCTTAGAGTAAATATACACACAGACAAACACACACACACACACACACACACACACACTTCATGGCCAACACCCATGGGCAGCCTCCCCGACGGGCGCGCTGTCACTCAGGACACACTACGGCCGCGTGTGTCTCGTTCATACTTGACTTCCTGTATGCTACACCGTGTCTCTCTCTCTCTCTCTCTCTCTCTCTCTCTCTCTCTCTCTCTCTCTCTCTCTCGGCGTCGAGGAATGCATTGAGTGAACAGGAGCCAGGAGAACAGGACGGTCGTGTTGGTGGAAGGTGTTTGACCAGCCGGCAAGGGTAGGCTAGGCTGGCTAGGTTAGCTCCCTCTTTAGTGTCATGAGGCGAGAGTCACCTCATGACACTGAACAAACTGTAGCAAGACACCCCTCCCTGCTAACTATTCAAATTCAAAATAACTTTATTAATAACTTCTATACAACATAATAATAATAATATTATATATAATAGATATAATAATAATTATTCTTATTATTGGTGTGAATGGCTGAAAAGCATTTACAACATATGTTATTCTACATATTTTATTATTATTTTTATTATTATATTATTATGATTTGTATTCGCCTCGGGCATCGCCCGCTTTTCATTGCATTGTCGTGTATGTATCGTGCATGTGACCGTTAAAGTTCTTGAATCTTGAATCTTGAACCTTGAACAGCAGAGCAAGCCGGCACGCAAGAGAAGCCACACTGACAATGCCAGGACAAACACACACACACAGACAGACAAACCGAACACGCCGAAAAAACACTAGGAACTCGATGATGATACACAGGAACTCAAAATGTAAGCACGTTGCCAGTTGTTACCGCATGACATCACGTCGTGCGTGTGATAAGCCCGGCCGCTCCAAAACGACGATGAACCCAGAACGCGTGGGGTCCTTCTCATGAGATGTTGCTAAGAGAGAGAGAGTGTGGGAGGTGTGGGCGCTGTGACCCAGGTGTTTAGGGGATAGAGCAGTAGTATTGCAGTGTGTGTGTGTGTGTTGCCATACAAGGAAGGTAGGCATCGACGCGAGCCAGGCCTCAACAGCCAGGTACGGTAGAGCCTTGAGCACCAGCGGACGAGACAGACCCAGACCAGACTCCCTGTTCAGCACTGAGTTGGTAAATGGATTGCATTTATACATCGCTTTTATCCAAAGTGCTTTACAGTATTGCCTCACATTCACCCATTCATACACCGACGGCGGTGTCAACCATGCAAGGTAACAACCAACACGTCAGGAGCAGGTAGGGTTAGGTGGTGTCTTGCTCAGGGACACCTCCACACTTAGCTAGGAGGGGGAGGAGCCCGGGGATCGAACCAGCGACCTTCCTGTTGCCAGACAACCGCTCTTACCTCCTGAGCTACTGCCGGCCCACATGTTATGAGGGTTCGTCGACCGTGTGACCCTGTGGTAGTGTCGTTGAATCGTTGAACTGAAGAAGGATAGGCCTATGTCTGATATACAACATGAATGCGCTTTCAAATAAGTATTTAAATCTATTTTAAATGGAATAAATAAAACATCGTATCCTCTTACCTGTGTTTCTCCAGCTCATTGTCGGACGACCTGAAAGGGAACACACACACACAACACACACAATTTGAAATTTTATCGTGGGCCATGAAACACGAAAACCTTTCTCCAATATCACATCCACAGAACACAGATCCACAGTCACGACAGCATTGCAGTGTGCTAGCAGTGTGATAGAAATTTGAATGCATTGGCATGAACAGCCCCTTGGGACCCTCATTTCGAGGGGTCCTATATATAGAGATACAATATAAAACACTGACCTTCTTTCACAATTCTGGGGGACAAAGAAAGGGGGTGTCTAGGTGCCGAATTTGTGTTAAAAAGTGTGCAGGCTCTGGCAGCGAGAAGGCGGCCATTAGAGTGAGGGCAAGTGCTGTGGCTTGGATGGGATGCCTTTCCTCTCGCGCTCAGCAGGTGCACGGCGGGGGAGGGAGGAGGGAAGGTGACTTTCACAGCCACAAAGTTTAATCCCTCATTACTGAAAGTACTGCCTGGCAGTTTCACCTCACTTTGCCGTTTTTACTTCTTTTTTAATGTTTGTGTTTTTGTTAGTTTTTTCCCCTCGTGCAACTAAATACATTTGCACGTGTGTGTGTGTGTGTGTGTGTACGTGTGTGTACGTGTGCGTGTGTGTGTGCGTGTGTGTGTGTGGCCCAGATACCCAGTCAGTCCACCTGCGAAATGTGTCGTGCACGGATACTGCAGGGGTTGGGTTTGCTTTAGAGAGGCTGTCACGGCAAGAGAGAAGAGAGGGGAGAGAGACACAGACAAAGACTCAGAAGAGAGAGAGAGAGAGAGAGAGATAGCAAGCAAGATAGCAAGCGAGAGAGAGAGAGAGAAGCACAGGGAGGGAGGGGAGAGTCCCAGACACAGACTCAGAATAGCGCTAACTTTTTATTTACCACCCGCTTAGGCAATGTAAATGTACGTTTCCCATGCCAATAAAGCTCTTTAAATTGAAATTGAATTGAAATTGAATTGAGAGAGAGAGAGAGAGAGAGAGAGAGAGAGAGAGAGAGAGACGAGAGAGAGAGAGAGAGAGAGAGCGCGAAAGAGAGAGAGACAGAGAGGGAGAGAGACAGAGGGAGAGAGAGAGAGAGAGAGAGAGAGAGAGAGGCAGAGAGAGAGGGGGTAGTGGGGATAGTGAAAAAGACACTGTGAGAGAGAAAGAGAGAGAGAGAGAGAGGGAGAGAGAGAGAGGGCATCCTGGTCCACGAGGTTTACAGAGAAAAATCCAAAAAAAGAGTGATTTCCTGACTGAGAACCACCAGCAGCGCGGGGGTGTGATTGCAGCGATATCTTCTCACCGCCTAGCCTCCCAGTCACCTCTGTGCTATCACCACCCATCCCCTCTACCGTACTGTTCAACCCAGCACAATGATGTGTACGCCTGTGTGTGTGTGTGTGTGTGTGTGCCTGCCCCCATGTGTGTGTGGGACATTTTTGGCCCTCTGTGAGCCAATGTTGTCCTCTGGCAGATGCCACACACACACACACACACACACACACACACACACACACACACACACACACACACACACACACACACACACACACACTCACTCACTACATGCATGTAAATACACACAAAAACAGACACACACACACACAGCACATGGACTATAAGCGCCCACGTTGTTTGACATGTGTTTGCGCGGGGTGGGTGGCGGTGGAATTCCCGGCTGATGGGTGACTCTCAGTGAGGTGGGCGCTCCTGAGTGGGCGCTCCTGAGTGGGCGCTCCTGAGCGGGCGCTGTTCTGAGATGCGCGTGCTATGATCTACGCTATGCTGGGAGCCGCCCGGGGCACCCGAGTCCACGGGCAGACAAACGCTCCCTTCATGTCGCACGCAGACCGCGCCGTCATGGATACCAGGGCAATAAAACACCAAAACAGAGACAACCTCGCTCCCACCCCCCCTTCCCTCAGAGACCTTCCTCTATTTGAACATCCACACACACACTGAGATAGAGGTTCCCACAGCCGTCCCCAGTAGTCTAGAGCGCGAGAGAGAGAGAGAGAGAGAGAGAGAGAGAGAGAGAGAGAGAGAGAGAGAGGTCTCTGCAGTTTGGCCGATATAATATGACATCATCGAATACACACACACACAGAGGGTGTGACCAATGGCAAGATAAACCTGACAGGCCTCCGTCCGGACCCCCGGCCCAAGCCTCGCCCCCGCACCCCCCCCCCCCCCCCCCCCCCTCCACGGTGGCGAGGCAAACAGGAAGTAGGCCTGGCTCTTGGTATCTCGTAGGCTAAAGGAAGTGCTAGCCTAATCCTATTCAGAACACACACACTCTGGGAGCAGAGTGTGTGTGTGTGTGTGTGTGTGTGTGTGTGTGTGGTGGTGGTGGCGGGGGGGAGCATCTAAAAAGGACTTAGTTGTGGCCAGTAAAAACAGTAACGTTAGCCTGCCGCACCGTGCATCTTTCTTCCAAAGTGTAATTTGCCATGCAAATGAGGAAATACTCTTACGAGTCGCATCGTCTAGTCATAGCAGAACTGGGCTCTCTGCAGCACATTAGCATCACATGAAGCAACCGTTTCAGCCGTGACATATGTACACGACACACGTACAGTGCAATGCTACTTCTTCCCCCCCCCCCCCTCCTGCAATATTCAGAGTTCAATTCGGTGCATGAACTCCATGAACTCCAATCGCAGAAAAATAGAGACGAGGAGGAAAGGCTGACTATTTCTTGGCTCTGGCGAACGTTGAG
>PIJE02004883.1:2854-22357 GCA_002895965.2 Coryphaenoides rupestris | reverse complement strand
GTGTGTTCTCTGTTCTCTCTGTGTGCAGTGAGCTCACCTGTGTTCTCTGTTCTCTCTGTGTGCAGTGAGCTCACCTGTGTTCTCTGTTCTCTCTCTGTGTGCAGTGAGCTCACCTGTGTTCTCTGTTCTCTCTGTGTGCAGTGAGCTCACCTGTGTTCTCTGTTCTCTCTCTCTGTGTGCAGTGAGCTCACCTGTGTTCTCTGTTCTCTCTCTCTGTGTGCAGTGAGCTCACCTGTGTTCTCTGTTCTCTCTGTGTGCAGTGAGCTCACCTGTGTTCTCTGTTCTCTCTGTGCAGTGAGCTCACCTGTGTTCTCTGTTCTCTCTGTGTGCAGTGAGCTCACCTGTGTTCTCTGTTCTCTCTGTGTGCAGTGAGCTCACCTGTGTTCTCTGTTCTCTCTCTGTGTGCAGTGAGCTCACCTGTGTTCTCTGTTCTCTCTGTGTGCAGTGAGCTCACCTGTGTTCTCTGTTCTCTCTCTCTGTGTGCAGTGAGCTCACCTGTGTTCTCTGTTCTCTCTGTGTGCAGTGAGCTCACCTGTGTTCTCTGTTCTCTCTCTGTGCAGTGAGCTCACCTGTGTTCTCTGGGAAGATGAAGATTGTGGACGAACCCAACACGTTTGGGTCATAAAAAACATAATTATATCACTTTATATGCCACCTTGGACTGATAGATCTGACAGTTCTGATTGTGGTTCCTGTTTATTTCTATGACCTCATCATCAGCATCATCATCATCATCATCATCATCATCATGTGCAATATTCTTATGACATTAAGAATATTGCAATACTTCCTTGCAATATTACCATGCTACATTATCTTTCATCATCATTATGTGAAATATTCTTAATATTCTTTATATCATGTGCATATACTTCCTCTTACCATTATTATTATTATTTAGTAGTAACTGATATTATGATTTGAGCGACCGTGTACCAAAATTAGTGAGCCATGAATTATGTATGTTGGCTGACCTGAAAATCCTTAAGTGAGTTCTTAGCAGTGACTGTCTTTGAATATTTGTTATACTGCCAGGATAGAAGAGAGAGGGAGAGAGAGAGAGAGAGAGAGAGAGAGGGGGGGGGAGAGAGAGAAGACAACCGAAGGAGAGAGAAATAGAGAGAATGAAAGAAAGAAAAAACTAACTAACAGAGAGCTTTTCTTTTTCTTCCATGTTGTAACTCCCAGCCCAAGACCGCAGTGGTGTGTGTGTGTGTGTGTGTGTGTGTGTGTGCGCCTGTGTACAGGGCAACAGCCTGGGTGATAGAATGTGACAGAACGTTCACATCCAATGCCGAGCGAGTCACATAACCAAGATGTCTGCTCCCGCTAACCCTAATTGCAGTTTAGCCCATTTGAAGTCACACACACACACACACAGAATCTGTGTGTGTGTGTGAGTGTGTCTCTGCCTGCATAATGTGTGTATTTGCATACGTGCAGTGCCATTGTGTAACTATTTGTGTAACACACACAAATGAATGCTTAATGCTTATACACACACACACACACACACGCACACACACACACTAATCTTCTCATGTGCGTACGTTTTTTACATTTTATCTGTTTGCATATCATGTTGTACTCATATACACACACGCATTGTTTGCTCTTTAATCCGGGACAAACAGCCAAACAGCGCACACTATAACAACACTACGGCCATGGATTTTGGAGGCCTCTCTCTCTCACTCTCTCTCTCTCACTCTCACACTGTCTGTCTGTTTGTCTGCCTGTCTGTCTGCCTGTCCGTCGGTGCATGACAAACAGCCTAACTAAGTGATTCCGGGTTCCGTGTCTCGAAACACGGGCTTGGATTACTTCTCGTTATAGGCCTATCTCCTCATCGGACCGTAATCGGCCACTTCTCGCGTTACCCACCGGGGGACCACCTGAAATCAAACAGTATACGAGGGCCCCTATTTATAAAAAAAAGAAAAAGAAAAAGAAAGAAAAAAAAAGAAAATCTAAAACCACATTGCTCTCCGCTCTCAGAAGTCTGAAGGGTATAAAATGTCTGGTAATCTCTCTCCATTACCCCAGCGTGGGAGAGGAAGAGGAATGAGAGGGGGAGCAAGAGAGAGCGAGAGAGAGAGAGAGAGAGAGAGGAAGAAAGCAGGAGGGAGGGACGGAGGGAGGGATGGGAAACAGCCATCTGAATGTGATGATTCATTCTTTTTCCTTTAGGTCTATTCTTTCCTCCCCCCTCTCTCTCTCTCTGTCTCTCTTTAATCAGAGAAGGCCTCGTCTCTGAAGCATTACGTCGGTGCCATTTGCTATCAATTCAGCAGTTGTCTAAAAAGCGATGAGGCGGGGGAAATAGTGAAGACACATCCTCCAAGGGAATGCAACTCTGTCTAGTCTATCTGGCTCTATCTTGTATTTTTAAAAAGGGTCATCGAACAACCATTTGTAAAATAAAATATAGATTGTCGTGTTACTTTTACGTATGCCAGTACCCACACTGTACAAAAACAAATCCACTCTTACTCCAAAAATCATGTCAGTGTCGCCTATGTTTTCGTAAATGTATTTTTTTTCCAGGGGGAAGCGTGGGCCTAACAGCCAGGTTAAGCGCGGTGATGAATTCAAGCACTAAAACTGCACGTTTCCATGGATTTACTTCAGAGTCGAGACTCGGGTGACGAGTGTCTCGCTGGTGGTCAAAGGAAAATTCCACACTGGGGCGACTCTGTACTGTATTTGAAGAAACAGGTTTTTTTTATGTTCACTACAAAGTAAATATGTGTTGTTAATCGTAAAAGCATTTTGTGTACTTCAGCATTGTGCTTTAAAATGGACCGCAACTCGGCAATGTGTGTCTCCAGGCTGCTGGAAGAATAGCTCACCATTTGTCTGGTGTCTCCCAAAGTGTGTAAACATTTACATTTAGGGTCTTTGGCAGACGCTTTTATCCAAAGCGACTTACAATAACTATCGTAAACTAAGCCCGTGTTAGTTTTAGTTTGTTAGGCAGTAAGATGGAAACTGGTTCCATGTGGCCTTAACAAGAGGTTGCAGATGATTCAACATCAGTTGCCTGTTTGTCAGGGACGCATGTAGCGAGATACCGACCTCTGCTGGACGTACTGTGTCACTACAGTCAATTAAAACATTTTAGTAATTGAATTGCCATCCAGAATTCAACTCGTTAACACAAACCCTGTTGTTTGAATAAACAAATAAATCAACTTAAGTTAAAGCAGAAAATATCAAGCATCAAGATCTCAAGTTGGGTCCTTCAAACTAAATTATACATTTTCAGATAGTTCAGTACAAAATGTTGGTGCTGTTTAGCTCATATTGTGAACTTTATATGAACACTTATTGCAGTAGTCAATAACATTAATTAGTACATTAGTTTTTCAAAAGCCATAACTTCACAGAAAACCCAGTGAACACCAGATATTAGAGCTCACATTTTGCAAAGCTCCTAATGTTGTACTGCCAAGTCATTGCAACCCAACCCGACGCCATCAGAACAGCGCAGGCCAGACTGTGATGAAGCAATCTCCATCCCACTAGATTTGATAAGATGTGGCTTAAAGATTAATCAGATACCAGACACCAATTTATTTATTGAATAATGTACACAGCGCAAATACACAAGAATACATACAGTACATACATATTACAGTATATATATATACACTGTAGGTCCTAGTACAACAAACTGAAAGAATACAACATAGATCAACATGAAACACGTAAAACAAATAAAACAAATAAATACTGAGGCCATTACTGTCACGATGGGAGCAGGAGGACCCAAACGCAAGACTCAGGACTCGGGGGTTCTGCAGTGCGGAGTGGTATTTATTTACCGTGAGACAGGCACGCAGGCAGGTGAGGGACAGACAGGCAGGTAAGCATCCATACGGGTAGGCGCCACAACAGTACAAAAGTAATTTATAACCAGGTTTGTCACAACAACAACAAGACAATGGTCCGACACCAGTGGGTGGACAGCCGGGGCTTTTACGCAGGTGCCGCTAATCCTGCAGGGGCGGCACCGGAGCCCGGAGCCACGCCCCCCCAACCACGGGAGCCCGGAGACACGCCCCCCAACCCCACTGGAGCTAGGCCCCTTCACCACATTGCTATGCACAGTGTAGCCACCATACAGTCCTTGAGCGCCCGGGTGATAGAATGTGACAGAACGTTCACATCCAATGCCGAGCGAGTCACATAACCAAGATGTCTGCTCCCGCTAACCCTAATTGCAGTTTAGCCCATTTGAAGTCACACACACACACACAGAGTCTATTCTGTGTGTGTGTGTGTGTGTGTCTCTGCCTGCATAATGTGTGTATTTGCATACGTGCAGTGCCATTGTGTAACTATTTGTGTAACACACACAAATGAATGCTTAATGCTTATACACACACACACACACACACGCACACACACACACTAATCTTCTCATGTGCGTACGTTTTTTACATTTTATCTGTTTGCATATCATGTTGTACTCATATACACACACGCATTGTTTGCTCTTTAATCCGGGACAAACAGCCAAACAGCGCACACTATAACAACACTACGGCCATGGATTTTGGAGGCCTCTCTCTCTCACTCTCTCTCTCTCACTCTCACACTGTCTGTCTGTTTGTCTGCCTGTCTGTCTGCCTGTCCGTCGGTGCATGACAAACAGCCTAACTAAGTGATTCCGGGTTCCGTGTCTCGAAACACGGGCTTGGATTACTTCTCGTTATAGGCCTATCTCCTCATCGGACCGTAATCGGCCACTTCTCGCGTTACCCACCGGGGGACCACCTGAAATCAAACAGTATACGAGGGCCCCTATTTATAAAAAAAAGAAAAAGAAAAAGAAAGAAAAAAAAAGAAAATCTAAAACCACATTGCTCTCCGCTCTCAGAAGTCTGAAGGGTATAAAATGTCTGGTAATCTCTCTCCATTACCCCAGCGTGGGAGAGGAAGAGGAATGAGAGGGGGAGCAAGAGAGAGAGAGAGAGAGAGAGAGAGAGAGGAAGAAAGCAGGAGGGGAGGGACGGAGGGAGGGATGGGAAACAGCCATCTGAATGTGATGATTCATTCTTTTTCCTTTAGGTCTATTCTTTCCTCCCCCCTCTCTCTCTCTCTGTGTCTCTCTTTAATCAGAGAAGGCCTCGTCTCTGAAGCATTACGTCGGTGCCATTTGCTATCAATTCAGCAGTTGTCTAAAAAGCGATGAGGCGGGGGAAATAGTGAAGACACATCCTCCAAGGGAATGCAACTCTGTCTAGTCTATCTGGCTCTATCTTGTATTTTTAGAAAAGGGTCATCGAACAACCATTTGTAAAATAAAATATAGATTGTCGTGTTACTTTTACGTATGCCAGTACCCACACTGTACAAAAACAAATACACTTACTCCAAAAATCGTGTCAGTGTCGCCTATGTTTTCGTAAATGTATTTTTGAAGTGCGGGCCTAACAGCCAGGTTAAGCGCGGTGATGAATTCAAGCATTAAAACTGGAGTCGAGACTCGGGTGACGAGTGTCTCTCTGGTGGTCAAAGGAAAATTCCACACTGGGGTGACTCTGTACTGTATTTGAAGAAACAGGTTTTTTTTATGTTCACTACAAAGTAAATATGTGTTGTTAATCGTAAAAGCATTGTGTACTTCAGCATTGTGCTTTAAAATGGACCGCAACTCGGCAATGTCTGTCTCCAGGCTGCGCGTCTATGCTGGAAGAATAGCTCACCATTTGTCTGGTGTCTCCCAAAGCGTGTAAACATTTACATTACATTTACATTTAGGGTCTTTGGCAGACGCTTTTATCCAAAGCGACTTACAATAACTATCGTAAACTAAGCCCGTGTTAGTTTTAGTTTGTTAGGCAGTAAGATGGAAACTGGTTCCATACGTTTAACCCACTTCCATGTGGCCTTAACAAGAGGTTGCAGATGATTCAACATCAGTTGCCTGTTTGTCAGGGACGCATGTAGCGAGATACCGACCTCTGCTGGACGTACTGTGTCACTACAGTCAATTAAAACATTTTAGTAATTGAATTGCCATCCAGAATTCAACTCGTTAACAAAAACCCTGTTGTTTGAATAAACAAATAAATCAACTTAAGTTAAAGCAGAAAATATCAAGCATCGAGATGTCAAGTTGGGTCCTTCAAACTAAATTATACATTTTCAGATAGTTCAGTACAAAATATGTTGGTGCTGTTTAGCTCATATTGTGAACTTTATATGAACACTTATTGCAGTAGTCAATAACATTAATTAGTACATTAGTTTTTCAAAAGCCATAACACAGAAAACCCAATTAACACCAGATATTAGAGCTCACATTTTGCGAAGCTCCTAATGTTGTTGTACTGCCAAGTCATTGCAACACAACCCGACGCCAACAGAACAGCGCAGACCAGACTGTGATGAAGCAATCTCCATCCCACTAGATTTGATAAGATGTGGTTTAAAGATTAATCAGATACCAATTTATTGAATAATGTACACAGCACAAATACACAAGAATACATACAGTACATACATATACAGTATATATACACACTGTAGGTCCTAGTACAACAAACTGAAAATACAAAACATACAAGTATACAACATAGATCAACATGAAAACAAATAAAACAAGGAGGACCCAAACGCAAGACTCAGGACTCGGTGCGGAGTGGTATTTATTTACCGTGAGACAGGCAGGCAGGTGAGGGACAGACAGGCAGGTAAGCATCCATACGGGTAGGATCCACAACAGTACTTGTAACACAGAGTAGCGACATGCAACACGTAATTTATAACCAGGTTTGGAAGAAGAAGAAGAAGAAGACAATGGTCCGACACCAGTGGGGTGGACAGCCGGGGCGTTTACGCAGAGACTAATTGTTAATTCACCGCAGACGTGTACACAGCGCAGGTGCCGCTAATCCTGCAGGGGCGGCACCGGAGCCCGGAGCCACGCCCCCCAACCACGGGAGCCCGGAGACACGCCCCCCAACCCCACTGGAGCTAGGCCCCTTCACCACATTGCTATGCACAGTGTAGCCACCATACAGTCCTTGAGCGCCCTCTACTGACAGATGACAAATCACCCCGATGGTGACGTCACAGATGGGCGTGTCCACCCAGATGTGTGATGGACCGGCCTACTCAGGAAGCCTAACCTAGTTGGTACAGTGTCACACACACACACACACACACACTGGGTCATGGGTAGGCTGCATGGTAGACCGATTTAGTTGTCATGTCATCTGGGTGGTGGACACTCCCATTTGTGATAGTCACACAAATGGGAGTTTAGTCACGTGGCAATGATGAAACCGCTTGTAATGGCTCATCTCATTCACATCTGGTGGTAAAATAGCGGTGTGTGTGTGTGTGTGTGTGTGTGTGTGTGTGTGTGTGTGTGTGTGTGTGTGTGTGTGTGTGTGTGTGTGTGTTACACTTTTCAACTCTGCAGAGTATGCCTATCAGCGTGAAGTGAAACAAAATAGAAATTCTGGATGAATATCAGGCTTATGGGTTTGTGGTGTCTCTTCGACTTTAATGGTTTTTCGGGGGGGAATCCAAGATGGTGGAAATGCCTGCCAAGTTTCATGTCTACATAAACAAATAAATGCAGACATAAAGAGACGCCACCGGCTGAAGCAGGTGGTGTTCGAGGACCAGGGAGGAGAGGAGGCATCAGAACCCACGCCTTGGGCCCCGGCTCTGCTCCGGCCCCTCTAAAAACACACACACACACACACACACACACACACACCACACACACTCTTGAGTACCTCGCATTTACATTTACATTGAGTCACTTAGCAGACGCTCTCGTCCAAAGTGAATTACAAGCGAGGCTCCCGGGTCTACAACATTCCCAGTGAAGTGAAACCTCGACGGTAAACAACGGCACTGCACGGCTTTGCTTTGAACACAGACGTCATAGACTAAGCCGAATAATATCGTGCACATGTTTTCTATGTGTACATTAAACATGTTTTTGTATACAATATATCAGTGGTGTTTTTATATGTAAAGTAAAAAGTGGTAGGTCATCAACCACCACCACATTGATAGATTTAAGCGCCAGGAAAACTCTCTCAGTACTCGCTCTTGCTGGTATATACAAATATAAATAAGTCTCTACGCTCTCCATTAGTCCCCCTGTTAAATACTCCCACCTGCTAGTAGGTTTCCATGCCTTTCCCTTCATGCAGTGTTTTGTCGTAATTTCATTCATCGTTCAGTCGGATGCTTAATGCGCTACGCTGAGACATAAATGAGCTGTTACTGATACTACCGCTGCCTCCAGAATAGAGTCACATTGGAAGTGACCCCCAACTAACGTTTTGAAATGAGGCAAGACCCACCCCCCCCCCCCCCCCCACACACACACACACACTCTCACACACACACACACACACACACACACACACAGAAGTAAACAGAAAGAAATAGAACTATGTGTGTGTGTGTGAGAGAGAGTGAGAGAGAGAGCGAGAGAGAGAGAGATGGGAGAGAGAGAGGGGGGGGAAGTGAGGGGGCGAGAGAGAGGGGGGGGGAGGGAGAGAGAGAGGAGAGAGGGATAGAGAGAGAGAGAGAGAGAGAGAGAGAGGGTGAGAGAGAGAGGGTGAGTGGGGCATGGCAGACTGCAGCTGCTCTGCCAATGGCGTCTTCAGGGGTCCAGTGAGAATGTTGTGAAATATATCGCGGGTATCTGTGTGTAACATAATCCATCCTCCATATTTATAATATTTACTATTATGTGTCCATTCATACTCTCCCTGTGACTATAACCACCGGGATTACATGTTCTGCTTTTATTCCCCATCTCCTACGTTCTCTGGAACTGCGGCTTGTGTTTTGTTTCTATGATGTGTATATTTTTGCTATTCTTGCCATATTTTTTTGACTCTTTTTAATAACTTGATATCTTCTTGCCTAACGCCCTCCATGTATTTGTATTTGTTGCTTGCCATGTCTCAAGGAATGTGTGTTATACTGTGTGCATATAAGACAAATAAAACACTTTGACTTTGACTTTAATGTGTTGTCTCCTGAAACTACTCCGGTTATTCTTGGACCTCGTGGTGGTGGTGGTGTTGGTGGTGGTGTTGGTGTTGGTGGTGGTTCCAGGTTAAGCTACGCTAGGCTACGTGCTTGGCGCCATTCGGACCACACACCCTCAACAGTGTGTGGTGGGACATTAGTGGTGAAGATAGACGCCAAGGGTTTAAGGAAGTATCACTTATGAGCAGCACCCATTCCACAACATTCCGTATTTGTAGTATTTTTAGTTTTTAGTTCATATTATCATCCTGTACCTCTGCTGTGACACCCAAAGAGAAAATCATTAAAAGTACTAATCATATCTAACTGGTTTACTAACGTTATTTACCAACTGAGAGCAATGTTAACAGAGTCCACAATTACAGTACACATAATGAAATACAGTTGAATTTGCATATAATAGGGTTTAATTAGTTTATTTATGACTCCATATTAGTATAACAAGTTAGAAGTGGTTTATGAGATGACATAACACAGATAAACGTTTGTTTAATTAGAGCTATATCAGGCAGGTATCTCGTTGGGACAGAGTTCCCCAAATTATTTAAACTTTTCAACTATGAGACCGGAGGAACCTGTTGAAACAACATAAGTGCTTTCACAGGAAACTGAGGCCTTCTGGTTTCAGGACTGAAACATCCCACGCTGTTGTTATTCAAATAGTTCAAATTGTCTATGTTGAACCTCATTGTTAGGGTTTGCATCCAGTTTCAATGCACACATCTAGTTGTACAGAATTATGGCTCATAGCCTATACACCACACCAAAGGACATTATTTCCTTGCGATGACCCACAGAAATAATCGGCTACAGAACTAAATATAGGTCGTATTTCTAGGTAACTAAAGGTAGTGTTTCTAGGCAATTATACATACATTGCCGGGTACTTAAAGGTACTACAAGTAAGAATCAGTGCATTCTGAGCTCCGTGGCTTGAGACAATAACAATCAGAAACTAATGTTAGTTCTAATCATAATTAAACCTTGTACACATTTAAAAAATCTATGAAGTATATATATATATATATTTTTTTTAATTATAGACATGTTGTTGTTGTTGTTGTTGTTGTTGTTTTATCAATACACACACATTTTATAAATGAGTGTGATCAAAGTGATATATATCCAGTATATAGACTGTATGTAACACTGACTCTATATAATTAGGTGAGCAGCCTCCTACTAATGAACTAATTAATGAACTAATTAATTAACTAACTAACTAACTCACTAAGGGGTCGCGGCGGAACAGCGCCCTCTGGCGGACGGGAGGGCCGCATGCGTAACGGAGTGATGTCATTTCAAAACTTAAATCACTCCCCCAGCCCCCGTCCGAGGCGGTGTGTGAGCTGTTTGCCTCGCTTTTTCTCTCTCTCTCTCTCTCTCTCCCCCCCACACACACACTCAGTCAAGTTGTGGGATCTTTTCGTGTGTACGTCGTGGATCATCTCGGGAGGAGGATAATACAACACAGTGTGGATCCCGGAGGCGCATTATCATCACCATCATCATCATCATTATCGTTATCATTATCCCCTCTCTCTCTGCGGGGGGAGACGCGACCGATCGGAACTGAGCGGAACTTTTTTTGTTACATTTTTTTTTATACAATCACACACACACACACACACACAGAGACACACACACACACACACACACACACGGCAACAATGAATCGGAGTTTCCATAAATCGCAGCCTTTGCGTTACGCGGACTGCAACGCGGTGGAGGTGAAGAGTAAGGTGAGTGTTCGATCTGTCTGGAGGATCTACTGGATCTACTGTATAGGATCTACTGTGTAGGATCCACTGTGTAGGATCTGTGGGCTTATTGGACGCGTGAGATGAGAGTAAAGCCTATGAATGTACTGCGTTTTGTACTGCAAAGTCGTGCATCGAGACAGTATGATGAGTAGTACTACTGCACACAATGTATGTACAATACTGTACTACTGGCATAGTGTCTGCAGCACGTCCCGCCATGATGCCACACTAGAGGTGAGTGGGCATGGCAGACTGCAGCTGCTCTGCCAATGGCGTCTTCAGGGGTCCAGTGAGAATGTTGTGAAATATATCGCGGGTATCTGTGTGTAACATAATCCATCCTCCATATTTATAATATTTACTATTATGTGTCCATTCATACTCTCCCTGTGACTATAACCACCGGGATTACATGTTCTGCTTTTATTCCCCATCTCCTACGTTCTCTGGAACTGTTTTGTTTCTATGATGTGTATATTTGACTCTTTTTAATAACTTGATATCTTCTTGCCTAACGCCCTCCATGTATTTGTCTTTGGGAGAGAGAGAGAGAGAGAGAGAGAGAGAGAGAGAGAGAGAGAGAGAGAGAGAGAGAGAGAGAGAGGAGAGAGAGAGAGAGAGAGAGAGGGAGAGAGAGAGAGAGAGAGAGAGAGAGAGAGAGAGAGAGAGAGAGAGAGACCTACGCTGTAATTAGCAAATGACATGTGATCTTTAGAGGATACACGACATGGGGGGCGGGGTGGGGGTGGGGGGGGGAATTGCGGGAATGTGCTGCCTGATCTGTACCCATTATTTGTCGCTGACACACACATACACACCCACTCACATGCACACACACACACACAGACTTAAGAGCTATATTTTAAAAGGAGACATTTAGAAAGTTGGAGAACTGGTTCCTGCAGTGCACTTAGTTAATCAGGTCAAAGTAGCTCTACGGCTAAATTGGAATCGGAGGTAAAAAAAAACAAAAAACACAAACAAAATAAACTATTTCACAATTCAAGATCAGCGAGCCGTTTGCATGCACTTTAAAAAAAATACCAAAAATAAAACTAACAAACGCTTCGTCGTGGTGCTCGGTGTAAAAAGCGTAAACGACACTCAAGTCATCCGCAGCGAGGAGACGCTGCTCAGAGGACTCCCGGGTGCGCAGGACAAGCCTGAACACAGGCGGGGGGGGGGGAAGAGAGATGATTAATCACCGGCCTCACATTTTTTTTTTTTTTAAATCCAGCTCTAAGAATACACACCGCTGCGTCCTGAGTCCTGACATCACCACACCTCTTGGCCAATCACTGGAGCAGGTCGGGACAAGTCGGGATCAGTCAGTCAGTCAGTCAGTCAGTCACCTCTCCCGAGTGGAGTGGAGAGAAGAAGCCAAGTACAGGAGCTCACTTCTTGTTCAGAATCAGAAGTCAGAAATCCAAAATTGTGTTGACGCAGACGTGTTGATTACTTTAATAAGGTGCCACTGATTTATTTTTTCGGCTAAGATTGCATGCATTGGGTATATTTTCGGGAAATCATTATTGAGAACCAAAAAAAAAAAGGCCAGGATATGATGGCGGCGTAAACGATTAATCGAGTCTTTCACCGTTTCCTCTTCCTCATGGTTCCCAGTTCTACAGCCTCTATAGTGTCAACCAATTTTTCACAGGACAATGCACTCTCACAACCCGCCACGGCTCCCGTAGTCCAGCTTAGAGGACGACTTCCGGAAAGAAAATCCATAAAAAACTATTTGCTGAAACTATTCCCAGGGGAAATGTCAATGGAGGAGGAGACCATCCATTGCCTACCACCACCACCACCTCCACCACCACCACCACCCACCTCCTCCTCCTCCTCCTGAGGTCTACCCCCACACTGATAAGGGTTAGAGGAGGAGAGAGAAACCAGGGAACCCAGAGAGACAACCAGACAGACGCCTCCTGGGGTTCGACCACAAGTTTTCCCCACAACAACAACAACAACAACAAAAACCATTGGCCGGACTAAAGGAGAAACCACTGTCCTCCAACCCTAAAACGAACTAAAATGGGAAAAACCAAGATGGGTGCATCGGCCAATGCAACCTCCGTCTGCACTGCAGTGTTTGTGTGTTTGTTTGTGTGTTTGTTTGTGTGCTACATCATCCACTGTTTATCTCCGGCAGCACATTAATGCATTTACTAGTCAAACCAAAGTTGTAATGGGATTTTCTCCACCGTTTCCCCCCCCCCCCCCCCCTCACGGGTTTCGGCAACACTGTGATCCATCTCAAGATAAGAGCATTAACATACATTAGAGAACATTCAGACCGCTTTCAAGACTGTGTGTACTCTGCGTGTAATTGTATTGTACACCGTGTGTACTACATGTGTACTTTTAACAGAACCCGGGGTTAAAGCCGAAAGGATAAGAATGTAATCTGTAATCTTTTTCACGGAGTACATTAATCCTTGTTATATTGCACAAGGACTTACACAAATAATTGAGTCACTGCACAAACATTAGTTTTTATCCACTCCCGGGGCCCCCCATTAAAACTGACTAAAGTCTGACAACATTACACGCGTGTGTGTGTGTGTGAAGAAGGCAGAAAATCTAATTGTGTTGTCCTTTCTGACCGAGTGCGACTGCGACTTCCTTGCATTTGTCTCTCAAATAAAAAAAACTGTGAGGGGCTTCACATTATTGAGCGGCAAATCAAGACATCAACGCCATTAAACTTCCTCAAAATGGCCACTGAGCGTAACCCAAACTCACGCTGCGATTCCACCAGACACTTTGTGATTGGGTTAGCTGAAATTGGAGCACAGAAGAAGAAACCACTCTGTCTGTCTCTCTCACACACACACACACACACACACACACACACACACACACACACACACACACACACACACACACACACACACACACACACACACACACACACACACACACACACACACACACACACACACACACACACACACAGTCTGATGGTGCCCGATACAATAGCGTGTGATGTGTGATATATGAGATAGCCGGGCCTGCTTCTTCTCTCCATTTGAAACAAAGAGGTGGAGGACAACCGTTCTCCCGGCCGGTGCGTCTGTAGATTAGACGGGAGCGCTGTCAGCAGCAGGTGAACAACAGAGTGACATCACCGCTCCGCTCTCGGCAGGTACGTAAATAGAGCCGTGAGTCAGAGTCACTCACTGTGACACCGAGTCCTGATTGAAACAATGTGGGGACGACAAGGACAAGTGATTCACTGGCTCGTTTCGGGCCCCGGGGGGGGGGACAGGGGGGCGTGGGTGACTGACAATAGCTTGTTGCATAACGACATGTGTCCACCTCCACACACTGGACAGACACGGGTCGGGTAGGTGGTGCCGCCAGATACCCACGCGAAAGCCTTCCCCCCCCTGCCAGACACGTCCCCAAACCAAACAATGGCAGCTATGCAGCGGCGGCAGCAGCAGTGACTGGTGTGGCAATCGAACGAGAAGACACTCAGACAAATACCTCTTACTTTGGCTTCCTGAGTACATCTCGTAGGCGGCGGCGGCGGCGGAGAGATGATTTGCATGTTCTCTCCGAGTTGGTGTCGTCGTGACATGCCTTGCCTATGACTTCAACCCTCCGTCCACATTCTTACGGACGTGTTGAAGTGTTAAGCTACGTGCGCACTCTTTTAAAAATGTTTCAAGAGTATCATCATCCGATAATATATCTTGGTGTACCTGTCCTCCGTTGCCAGGGGGATGGGACGAGAGGAGATGGAGGGGGGGGAAGTGGGGAGTGATGTCTGTGTGTTTCAGTAACCGGGAAGGCCCCGTCCTGCTCAACTCAACTCAACTCAACAACCGTCTGTTATGCAAGACGTGTGAATGTGTGGTGGTGCATTCACGCACACACATGCATGCATGCATGCATGCATGCAAGTCAAAACCCATCCGTCTTCTCCGAACCGACCGGTAGAGAGAGAGAACGAGAGAGAGAGAGAGAGAGAGAGAGCCAGGCAGTAAAGCAACACAACCTGTTTCTCTCTCTCCTTCCAGTGACCCGATAATGATCACGTAGAGAAAACACGCCGACACGAGTCTACAAATTACACGCGTGTGTTTTGTGGCTCATTGTGGGTGTTGCACAGGGGGGCCAGCCAGCGACATAACCCACCCATACCTCCCACCAACCCACCCACCCACCCCTGTCCCCCTCCCCACCCCTCTAAACCCACCCACCAACCCACCAACCTATCATCATTGCTCATGTCCCTCAAGCACATACTGACCCCCCCATTCCTCTTGGGGTGGGGGTGGGTCTGTGGGTGGGTGGGTAGGTGGGGGTGGGGTTGGGAGGAGTCACCTACTGGTCTCGTCATGGTGGTCCCCTGTGTTGTAGGGCCCTGACCTAAGCACCACATGAGCAGAGGGCGGCCCCTGGCTGGCTGGCTGGCTGGCCCCAGTCCGTGTGTTCCTGTGTTCTGTTCTCTCGACGACTGCGACACAAATCCTGCTGCTGAGTCATCCACCTGGGAATGGGATGCTTGCACTTCCTTTTTTAATTTCCTGTGACTAGTTTGGCAAAAAAGTTGGTGTATAATTTCGCCATATTACTCGTTGCTTGTCGCAATGGCCTCGCAATCGCGCTGAATTGTCGTATCGCTAAAGCGTGCGTATAAGAAGTGGAGACGGAAGAAATCGTGGTTCAAGTTTGGCAAGACAAACTTGATACTTGAATTTAGATTTAGCTGTAAGGCTTTTTGTTTTGTGAATGCACGCAGCTTCCTGGTGGCTCTGTAATTAGCAGGAGATAGCATCGCTAGCGCTCTGTTGGAACCGGTCTCTGAGGATTGCGGCTCGTTTAGTCATCTGCACACTTCCTATAAGGGAATGTCTCCGTCGCAAAATAAAAGCCTGGCTGTGCCGAAATAAAAAGCATTTCTTTATCAATATAAAGGCCTGCCTGTATCAAAAAATTTAAAATAAAAACCCTGCTGTAACAAAAATGACAAATTAAACCCTAGCTGTAGTAAAAAAATACAAATAAAAACCTGGCTGTATCCAAAAAACTCTAAATAAAAGCCAAGCTGTCTCAAAAAATGAAAGCCTAGCTGTATCAAAATAAAAGCTTGTCTTTATCAAAGTAAAAGCCTGTCTGTATCAAAATAAAAGTCTTCTCTTCCTCCACCAACATCTTCCTCTTCTTCCTCCTCCTCCTCCTCCTCCTCAGTATGGGGCGGAGTTCCGGCGTTTCTCGGTGGACCGCGTGAAGCCCGGCAAGTTCCAGGAGTTCTACAAGCTCGTCATGCACGTGCACCACATCGCCAACATGGAGGTGATGATCGGCTACGCGGACGTCCACGGCGACCTGCTGCCCATCAACAACGACGACAACTTCTGCAAGGCCGTGTCCATGGCTCACCCCCTGCTGCGCGTCTTCATCCAGCGACAAGGTAGGCTGCGCTCCATTTTATTTGTGTGGCCCCTCAATCACAGTACAGTCTCACAGGGCTGAGTGCACACGTGGGTCGCTTTTATCCAACACAGTATTGCCTCACGTTCACCCATTCATACACCGACGGCGGTGTCGACCATGCAAGGTAACAACCAACACGTCAGGAGCAGTTAGGGTTAGGGTGGCGTCTTGCTCAGGGACACCTCGACACTTAGCTAGGAGGCGGAGCCCGGGGATCGAACCAGCAACCTTCCTGTCGCCAGACAACCACTCTTACCTCTTAATATTACTCTTAATATTAAACGCATACAATTCTTGACTTGAGAGCAAGAGATAAAGAAAGTAGAACAACAAACACATCATGATCATTACTTAACATCGGCCCACACACACACACACACACACACACACACACACACAGTGTCTGCAGCAGGTGAGCGGTGAGATGGATGAGGGGGGAGGGGGGGGGGGTTATGCTAATGCTTCAGCACCTGGCTTCAAGTGTGCTACATTGAAACTGGGCTTCTTCTTCTTAGCAATTCATACTGGGTTTATTTTTAGGGATGCTGGGGATGTTGTTGAAGCACACATCCTGTGTTTTAGCTTCGCCGGCTCAAACTGCAAACCATTGCTACCGAAACGCACAAGTTACCAAGCGGTTGTGCCTGAATATTAATGTTTCCTCTCCTGGAATAGTTCCACTCCTTGTGGAAGTGTCTTTCTCCCTGCCACAAGAAGTGTTTACATCTCTCTGTGTGTGTGTGTGTGTGTGTGTGCGTGTGCGTGTGTGTGCGCATTTCCTGGCTCCTTATTGGCTGTATCTGTCTGTCTCTGTCCTGAGTCTTCACCAAATCTCTCTCTCTGCCTCTCTCTCTCTCTCTCCTCTCTCTCTCTGTCTGCGCACACACACACACACACACACACACACACCGCACACAGAGGCTGTCAGCCCCATAGAAATCAGGTCATTGAGTAAAGCCTGGATCCCAGCATACCAGACATTACTGGTAGACAAAAGATCTGCATGAAAAGAGAGGGGGGGGCCTTCAGTGTGTGTGGGTGTGGGTGTGTGTGTGTGTGTGTGTGTGTGTCGGAGAGCAGGAGGAGTGACTGAGGGTTTTGCTTGTGTGACGTTGCTTGGATGTGTTTGGTCTGAGGACACACTCAACGGCAGCTCTGAATGGGAGCTGGACTCTCCGGTGGTTCTCTGTCTTTCTCACACTCTCTCTCTCTCTTGTTTTCTATATATTTCTATATATTTATCTACACAGTATATACCAGTATCCCAGCTCTGGAGACGGCCTTGACTGGCAAGCCGGCAAGAACGCAAATTAAGCAAGTCATTCAATTCAAGATCCATCCATCTATTCGTCGCGTTTCTTCCCGATGCTAGGAACCTCTTCGAGCTCCGTCAGCTTCTCGTCTAGTCAGCTCTATACTGACCGTGTACTCTAGCTTCTAGTCAGCTCTAGACTGATTAAGTGACGAGTACTTGAATTGTTGTTGTCCCGGATTGTAGATGGATAGAGCGTTCAAGGTCTATTTGAGGACGATCAACTAGAATACTGTTGATGCGCAATCTCTAATGGAAATGAGGCCTTCTGCATCACAACACTGGTTTGAAAACATTACATTTTACATTTAGGGCATTTGGCAGACACTTTTATCCAAAGTGACTTACAATGAGTACATTTGTTGAAGGAGACGGCAAGATATCGCTGTGATACATAAAGATAAGAATAGAGCAGGTTTCAAGCATTCATAGTTGTAAGGCTAATAGGTTCATAGTTTTCATAATTGCTAGTAAATTAAACCCCAAAAGGGTAATCAACTATTTTTCTGATCTAACTCTTCAGTGTAGAACGGCATCCTTATTCTCTGCATTATTTCCAGCCAATATAAGACAGATGCTGTAATGAGAAGGGTGGAAATGCCACAGAAATGTAACCAGACTCAAGAATGGACGCTATGATGCAATCCTGGTCGCAGTGGAAGCCGCAAAATCTCCAACTGTGTGTGTGTGTGTGTGTGTGTGTGTGTGTGTGTGTGTGTGTGTGTGTGTGTGTGTGTGTGTGTGTGTGTGTGTGTGTGTGTGTGTGTGTGTGTGTGTGTGTGTGTGTGTGTGTGTGGTGTGTGTGTGTGTGTGTGTGTGTGTGTGTGTGTGTGTGTGTGTGTGTGTGTGTGTGTGTTGGTGTGTCTGTGTGTGTGTTGGTGTGTCTGTGTGTGCGTGCGTGTGCGTGTGGGTGATGTGTGTGTGTGATGTGTGTGTGTGGGTGCGTGTATGATTGTCTGTCTGTGTGTGACGTGTGTGTGATTGTCTGTCTGTGCGTGATGTGTGTACGGTGTGAACGACAGTGAATTTTGTCAGCAGAACCGGGCCCCTGGCCTCAGACGACCCGGAGGGCCCCCGGGTTCCAAAACGCCACGGGGTCGGGATCGTCTTTCGGAGCGCGTCTCCTTATTGACCACACGAGATCCGCAAATAAATAGTAAATGAGCACAACAGTAAAGAGAGACAAACAACCTCCACGCTGCTCCACCCAGCAGTCAAAATCACAAAGAACTAAATCACGTAGAAGATTTTAGAATTATAACCGTTGTATGACCCAAGTTATGATTGCGTTCAACGTTAAAACACAAGAGGTTACAATTAGATGAGCTTTGAGTAAAAAAAATGGAAAACGACGAAATGTGACGTTCTGTTTGTGTTAAGTATCTCCATGAGACGCGCACCTGATCACCGCGGCTTAACTTAACTGAACGTGCAATGAAAGAGATGCACGCACACGCACGCACACACACGCACGCACACACACACGCGCACGCACACGCACACACACACGCAAACACGCGTCAGAAAAAAACAAAAACAACGCTCACCCACCACACACACACTACTCAACGCATCATACATCACATGCATGGATACCCGTTGACATGTAACACAGAGACAGAGAGACAGAGAGACAGAGAGAGACAGAGAGACAGAGAGACAGAGAGACAGACAGAGGCAGAGAGACAGAGAGAGACAGAGAGAGGCAGAGAGACAGAGAGAGACAGAGAGAGGCAGAGAGACAGAGAGAGAGACAGAGAGAGAGACAGAGAGAGAGACAGACAGAGAGACAGACAGAGAGACAGACACAGAGAGAGAGAGACACAGACAGAGAGACAGACAGACACAAGCAGAGAGAGAGAGACAGACACACAGACAGAGAGACACAACGAGCAGACACAGCACAGACAGAGAGAGACACACACAGACAGACAG
>PIJE02004882.1:0-22369 GCA_002895965.2 Coryphaenoides rupestris | reverse complement strand
CCCAGTCCGGCCCCAGTCCTGCTCCAGTCCTACTCCAGCCCAACCACAGTCTTGCTCCAGCCCAACCACAGTCCTGCTCCAGCCCAACCCAGTCCTGCTCCAGTCCTGCCCCAGTCCTGCCCCAGTCCTGCTCCAGCCCAACCCCAGTCCTGCCCCAGTCTGTTCCAGCCCGACCCTTTCTACTCACAACAACCTTCCCTTCCCCACCTCCTACTCAACTTTTTCTGGTATTGTACAACTGATGAAAGTACGTGAGCTAACAGCCGCGTCGTTATCAAGAGACCGTCAGGATATCAAGATCAGTTTGAGGCGTTGGGTTTCCCCCGATCATGGAAAGTTCCTGATAAGCAGCTCATAAATATCTATTTTAACACTCATTCCAATCGTATTGCCAGTCATTGCACAATGTTGACGTAGAGACAGGCCATGGACCTATAGCCCCACATGCAGATTACACCTTTGCTAGGACTGAAATAGCATTTATTGAGCAATGACAAAACTCGTTATGTAGACTTTGTCCTGAAAACCCTCAAAAGATTGTCTCTAAGGGCTCACAGTGTCCCTCTACGACTTTCGTGCTCACTAACAAACTCGCAAACTAATTAACAAACTGATTAACAAACCAATTATCCTTGGAAAAGCCTGTTGTGGCCCAAAAACATGTCACTCACATCAAGTATTCCGTGCATAATGATAATAATGATAACAATAAGAACCACAACATCAACAACAATGAATCTCTGTTGTTCCTCCACCTGACGTACCTGCAGATGGCCTGGCCTGGACACAAGGCCACCAGCCGTCATCAGTGAGAGAAAGAGAGAGAGAGAGAGAGAATAGAGAGAGAGAGAGAGAGAGAGAGAGAGAGAGAGAGAGAGAGAGGAGAAGGTGAGAGAGAGAGAGGAGAAGGTGAGAGTGGGAGAGGAGATAGAAAGATAGATGGCGGAAGCGAGGGAGAGCTATAGAGAGAGGGAGAGAGGGATAAAGAGGGAGAGAGAGAGCGCGAGGAAGAGGAGAGGGAGGAAGAAGAAGAAGAAGATGAAGAGGGAGACTCAAGAGGCAGCTGAGGCCCCGGTGGCGGCGGTGGCGGCTGCTCACCGCCAGACCTCCAGCTGCTCCGGCGGGCCAATTAAACCCTCGTCAGATGAAGAAGATGGTGATTAATTTTGAGGTGGTCGTTTTTCTTTGAGCAAGTTGATCAAACTCTCCCCTTCTCCCCTCCTCCCTCTCCCCCCCTCCCCTCTCCCCCCCACCACCACCCGTGCAGCGATATGTTGTTAAGAGAAAGGGCAGGAAGGAAAAATAGTCAACGGTAAATAGATAGCATGCGAGTGATGATGATGAGGAGGATGATCTCACCTCCATTCAGCCTTGTTGTTGAGGAAGGAGTTGCATTGCTGGGGCAGCTGGCGGTCGTTGCACATGGTCTCCAGCGTGGACAGGATCTGCTTGAACATGGGACGCTCCTGCCCGACGGCACCCAACACCGACACCACCGGCCACCAGCAGACAAAGACACCACCACAACCTTAGCCTGGCTCGCCTCGTCCATCGATACGAGGGGGAGAAGGGGAATCGCTTGATCGTATATACAGGTTAAAATCGTATCAGTCACCACTCACCCGGGCCTCTGTGATCCAGCATGTCCGCATGAGCTCGGCGAAGCTAGCTGGACAGCTGGTGGGAATGGTTAGCCTCTGAAACGGACCGATGTTATTATCGGGAAATCCGATTTTGACGATACAGTCGAATTCATGGAATACTGAAGCAACATTTTGGATTGAAGATAAGATAGGACTTTATTAATCCTGGAGGAAATTCTTGTGCCAAAGGTTGCTCAAAACTAACAACAACATAAGAATAAAAACAATAGAATAATAAAATAATAAATATAAAATAAATAATGTATTCAGGTTTTTGTCATGCTATTCACCGTTATTATGAATTATTTACCTGACGTGCCCGACCATATACTACTAATAATTATATATGCCAAAATCTATATTATTTATACAGTATTTTGGCAATGCAATGCAACTCATGTAATATTTCAATTTCATCAGGTATATGGGGGGTAGGGTAGTCTAATATGGGTGTCACTTTACTGCATTACAAAATATGCAATTGATGCCTCACCATATAATACCACTAAGAATATTAATTTTACATACAGTGCATGGTAAAATAATTCCCAAAATGATGAGTTGCATTTTTAATTGCTATGTTATTGATTGATTCTGATTTCTGATTTCTGATTCTGAGTTGGAAACGCACAGAGAAGTGATGATTATGCAGATGATGATGCTGATGATGATGGGTGAATGATGAGAGTCAATCAATCAATCAATTGATCGATGGATGGATCAATTCGTTCTTCTCCACCACCAGCCAGGCCACCTGCAGTCCTTCCAGGCCCTTGAAGGGGATCTCCCTGGTCAGCATCTCCCACAACACCTGGAACCAGACAGACAGACGGGTGGCGTGACCCCCCGGCATGCATTAACACACACACACACACACACACACGTCTCTGGCTACACATGTGACTATGAGGAAACACACACACACTAACACACACACTAACACACACACTAACACACACAGATCATGAAGCTTACATGGAAGCTTACATCAATTATGAAAATAACTAATTGGGAATGATCGTCTTACTTGGACAACCGTCATAATCATGTGATGTGATCAGGTGATGAATCACTCCAAATTCCAGATTCAGTTAACACCATCGCTACTAATATGAGTCCATTAAGTGAATCTGAGATATTCACTTAAAACTGCCAAGCAAAAAAAACTTCAGAGAGCAATGGAGGAGAGAGAAAGAGACACCGAGAGAGAGGGGAGAGAGAGAGAGAGAGAGAGAGGGGGGAGAGGGGGGGGGGGGAGAGAGAAAGAGAGAGAGAGAAAGAGAGAGAGAGAGATTTTTTTTTGATTTTTTAAAAAAACACTTTATTTACAACACATCATTTTTGGTAAAAACTATATAGGCCAAGAATTATTTCCATAAATAAATCAATAAATGGAATAATAAACAATATATAAATAAAATAAAATACAATAAGGAAAAGAAATTAAACGAAACTAAAAGTAAAAATACAATTATTAGTCCAATGAATGATGCACAAAACATGACATACAACATATAATGGACTTTCAAACAATACATCTGCTAAAGGTCAAATTGTCATCAATAACCGTACATAAAATGTTGTTGTAACACCACTGTTGGGTGAACTGTCAGGTTTTTCATTGCCTTATAAAATCTGAAATCCACCCATATTCTAGCTTTAGTTAGTGCAATAAATATTGGGACGGCTTCTTGATTTTGACTGTTCTCTATTCTGTTCTTCCTGCTCTTATAAATTGCCATTTTTGCTTCCCCAACAATAAAATTAAGCAACGTCCACTTTGTTGGGTTCACCTTACTGTAACCGGCACCAAATACAAAAGCAGTTTTCGAGAAGATCTCATTGAACCCTTCAAATATCGATCCTAATTTACTAAACAGAGGGTTTAGTCTTAGACATTCCGTAAAACAGTGAAATAAGGATTCTGTGACATCACAGAAAGGGCATTTTTTTTCAACAGATGGATTAATAACTGAAATAAAAGAATTAACAGCAATAGCGCCGTGTAAGATCCTCCACTGGAGGTCACCTGACCTTTTGTTGAGTGGAAGCTTATACAGGAGCCTCCACACTGGTTTAACTTCATCTGCTACCCCTAGCTTCCGTCTCCAAACAGTGTCTGTTCTTTCGTTCAATTTCTTTTTGTTTAGACCTTTAACACAGCATTTGTAAAATGTTTTGCCATTTGCTGTATACAAGTTTAGGTCTGTTGTTTTGTTCACTGTTGTCAAAATCCCCGATATACCCTCCAGTCTGAGCTTAAAAACATGTTCCGGGAAAGGATCATTCATGTCGGGAATTTCTTTTTTACAATGGTAGTCCTGCAACAACACCAACTCTTCTCTGGTTAATTTTTTGCACAGCAATTTCACATACTTTTCTATTTGCCGAATTGATTTTTGCTCAAGACAAGAGGCTAGGACCTCCACCTCACAGAGTTCAGGTCCTGCAATGTCCACTAATTGTTTTAAAGTTATAATGTTCTTATCCTGCAATCTTTGATTGACCCCTGCACATTCTTGAATGTTCAGACGAGCTCCGTGGATCAGCGGTTCTTTTAAAAGCCAGAACAGTGAGATGGCGGGTTCAACTTTGGTCCATTGAAAACAGTTCAATGCTTTAAAAACTCCTTGATAAAAAGGGGGTAGTCCACAGGGTTTAAAAGCATTAAAATCCATTAAAAACAGAGATGTGTCCAGGCCCAGGCCAGCTGTCCTTCTCAGAATAGCACTTGCCACTCCTCTCCATACGAGGTCCATGGGTCCTGTCAGGTATCTCTGGACAAACTGGAGCCGGAAAGTGGCTGTCCTGCTGGCCAGGTGGACAAGGCCTTGCCCTCCTTCCTCCTTTGGCAGGAAAAGGACACTTTGTGGCACCCAATGCAGCTTATCCCAAAAAAAATCCACGATTACAGCTTGCAGATGCCCTAGTAGTCCTGCAGGTGGCTCCATGCACATAAGGCGGTGCCAGAGAGTGGAGGCTACTAAGTTGTTGGCAATCAGTGTTCTCCCTCTATATGATAACTGTGGGAGGATCCACCTCCACCTCCCCAACCTGCCTTTAACCTTTTCCATCAACCCATCCCAGTTCTTTTTTATGGTTATTTCATCTCCCAGGTGCACTCCCAAATATTTCAAGCCACCTCTCTTCCAGCTCAAACCACCCGGCAGAACAGGAAGACCATTCTTCCATTCACCTACTGCTAGGGATTCGCTTTTTTTCCAGTTGACTTTTGCCGCTGATATTTTCCCAAAGTTTGCCACGATGTCTTTTAATTTGTCAACATCTTTCTGGTTTTTTACTATCACCATAAGATCATCTGCATACGCAGATACAACTTGTCTTTCATTAAAATCGGGTACAACCATCCCGTCAATATGTGAACGTAGCTGATGCAGCATTGGTTCAATAGATATTGCGTACAACATGCCAGAAAGGGGGCAGCCCTGCCGTACCGATCTGTTGATCTTAAATGGGGTACTGAGCCCTCCATTGATCTTCAGTAAACTCTCAATGTCCTGGTACAAACTTTGATCATAGCAATGAAACCTGGGCGGAACCCAAAAGCCTCTAACGTTTTCCAAAGGTATGGATGTTCAACCCGGTCAAATGCCTTTTCCTGGTCTATAGAAATAAGACCAGTGTCTGAGCTCAAAGAACTGGAGACGGCCAAAATATCTCGAATTAACGACACATTGTCTACAATAGACCTACCAGGCACACAGTACGTTTGGTCCCTATGGATGACCTGGTCCATCACGTCTCTCATCCTGTTCGCCAGAGCTTTTGCTATAATCTTATAATCCGTGCACAACAGTGACACAGGACGCCAGTTTTTTATGTTCTGTAGGTCTCCTTTTTTTGGAAGTAAAGTTATGACTGCTCTTCTGCAGCTTAATGGCAATAATTTAGCATTAAAACTTTCATTAAAAACCATTAAAAAGTCATTACTCAACTCATTCCAGAAGGCCTTGTAAAACTCCACTGGTAGTCCATCAATATCTGGGGCTTTACCTCCTTCCATTCTCTGCAGGGCAGCATATAGCTCATCTACCACCAGGGGCTTCTCCAAATCAACATTGGATTCACTATCCACCTGTGGTAGATCTTGGAGATAGCAGTTAGTTATATCTGTGTTTTCTTCATGCTCTGTGCTATACAACTCGGAATAAAACTGAACCGCATACTTGCGGATTGCCCCCTTCTCCATAGAGTAGAAAAATTTCGAGGGTGCATCCATTTCATTTGCATTTAAGAAACGTGATCGGACCAGGGCTCCTTGGGCTCTGGTGCCTAATAGGTCTTTAAGTGCATTTTTTTTTGATTTGAGGACTTCAATCTGTCCTCGATTTCCTGTAGACTCGGCTAATCTTTGCAGTTCTACTATTTCAATCTCCAGATCATTAATAGATCTAGTAGTGTCCCGAGTGACATTGAAAGTATACTGTTGGCAAAGCTGTTTTATTTCAACTTTGCCACAGTCCCACCACTGCCTAAGAGATGTAAAATATTGTTTCCGCGATCTAAAATACTGCCAAAAACAGATAAAAACATCTATAAAATTTGCATCTAGCAATAATGCACTGTTAAAATGCCAGAAAGCACTCTTGGGCTTACTGTTGGCTATTAAAACACTACAAACCACAAGACAGTGATCACTAAAACCAACCAGCATAATTTTACACGTTTTAAAAATGTTAAAATGATGTTTAAGACAATAAAACCTATCCAAACGTGCAGATGAGATCCCATTGTCTCTTACATGAGTGTATATGCGTTATCGTTCTTTCTTCTCCAGACGTTCCACTAACTCATGCCCTTGTATTAACTGCCTCAGCGCAGTTTGGGATGCATTGTGTGGTTCTAAATGATTTCTATCTAGGATGTGGTTTTCAGTGCAGTTAAATCCCCTCCAAAAAATAAAAAATCATCTGGATTAAAAGTGCTAAAAACAGTGTTCATGACACTTAAAAACTGTACTCTTTCAGGGCCTCGGCCAGGGTAGTCGGTGCATATATGTTAATAAAAACCATATTGCACTTCTGGAATTTGGCTTTCACCACCAAAGCCCGGCCTTCTACCACATGTTGTACCTCAACAGAGATGGGTGTAAAGGTTCTGGAGAAGAGGATCCCTACCCCAGCGGTAGTAGAGCTCATGTGACTGAGGATCACCTCCCCTTCCCATCCTCTCTGTCAGTCAATCATGTTAAAAGCATCACTGTGTGTTTCCTGTAAAAATGCAACATCTATTTTTTTCAATTTTAAAAGTAAATGGTAAATGGATTGCATTTATATAGCGCTTTTATCCAAAGCGCTTTACAGTTGCCTCACATTCACCCATTCATACACCGACGGCGGTGCCAACCATGCAAGGTAACAACCAACACGTCAGGAGCAGGTAGGGTTAGGTGTCTTGCTCAGGGACACCTCGACACTTAGCTAGGTGGAGCTCAGGGATCGAACCAGCAACCTTCCAGTTGGCAGACAACCACTCTACCTCCTGAGCTACTGCCGCCCAAGCCGCCCAAAAGCTCAAACAACTATGTTCTTCTGCTAATATCCCTTACCCCATTAAGATTTAAAGTGCTAATTTTAAAATCATTCATAGAGCAATTGATAAAATGCCGCAAACACAATAATAAGAGATTAAAATATAAATCAAGTTGTTTCATTTCCGTCGCTATAGTTTGTCCCTTTGTCCCTGATCTTCTGAACTATTTTCCTTAGACTGTACACTTCTTTGTCCGTAAAAGATCCCTCCCTTCTGTGGAGTCTCGTAGACTCAACGAACAACCATTTATCTGAGAAGTGATCTTCTATATTAACACCCTTCATATTCTTTGTTTTTTGGAGGAACTCTTCTATTTTACTGCCGCTATAAGCCTGTCTTGTCTTGCCTTTCTTGGCTGCAGTCTTATCATCAGACATTTCCCTATCACTGTCTGTCCGGGAGTCATCTGAACTATCAGAGTCCTGTTGTTCTGTTGTCTTTTTATTCGGCTCATCCCTTTTGGCTTTACGGGTTGCGCTTTTATTTGACTGTGAGCCATTACTGCCCGTGGACGTTTTTCTTTTTTTAGGAACCTTAAAACATTTTTCGTCCTCTGCCATGTCCATGTCATCACTGCCAGCCTCCACAGCCACCTCCACACGTTCCTCTTCCACCTGCTCACTAACTATTTCAGTAATTTTTTCAGTGCCATCCACTACCACACCACTTTGGTCGTCCATTTCAACATTATCCTCTATAACTCCTGGCCTGTCCTTCTCTGTGTCCACCATGTCCTGCACTGTAATGCTCTCAGCTGCCTGGTGTTCAGCTGGTCTGTGTTGGCCATCTTGCCCTTCTTTGTTCACTTTATCAGGGCACGCTCTGATCTGCTGGCCCTCCTTCCCACAACTAAAGCATTTCATGGCCTGGGAGGTTGCATACATTAAATAATTGAATTCACCGTGTTTAATATTAAATGAAAGACGTGTTTCAACAACGGTGATTTACACCCCGACAACACTTTCCTCATTGGAGAAACAATCTTTCCATATCTGGATAACTCGCGTTCTATGGTCTCATCCGCGATGAACGGCGGTACGTTAGACAAAGTGACCCGCTCGGACGGAGTCGCCAGCGGCAGCACCGCCACGAACGTATCATTAATAACCACGGCCCTTTCTACTATTAAGTTTACTTTCTCCGTTTAATAAAAAAAAATCACGACCGCGCTTTTCATCCTGGCGGCCGACTTCACACAACTGTGACCCACAACCTCCGCCACCGCTAAACTACATTGTTCTACAGAGCAAGGAAACGCCGGCGCGATCTTAATGCCGTGTTTCCTTGTCAGGCTCGTAAACTCCATACTACACACACACACACACACACACACACACACACACGCACACAACCAGCCGACGCTGGTTGTACACTAAACCCCCGCACCCCCCCCAACCCCGATCACACCTCACCACGACAAACACAGCTAACTTAACCCACCACATAAAACTATAACATGAAAGAAATAAGAAAGTTTTTAGAATCTTTCGACTCACAAACCACTCACCCGCAGCACTTCACTCGCCACGCTTCACTCGCTCGCGCATGCGCACACACACCAGAGAGGAGAACGAGAGCAATGAGAGAGAGAGAAAAGAAGAGAGAGACAGTAAAAAGAGACAAATAAAGCCATTTTCCTTCTCCTTCTCTTTCTCCACCAGCACCTCCACTTCCCCCACCTCCGCAACCACCACATCCACCACCCCACCACCAGCACGTCCACCACCGCCATTTGTGTGATTCCTCCGAGGCAGGTGGGAAAAGGGCTCCAAATGGGCTCTCTGTGACTCCAAAATAAGTCATGGTGGTCGGTGGGCCATCACTCACCACACTGTAGGAGTAGGTGTCACAGGTCTCGGACACCGGGAGACTCTGGATGACCTTGGGAGCCATCCAGGGGAAGGTGCCCACCAGGGACACGTGGGTGGTGTGGGACAGGAACCGGGAGGTGCCAAAATCACAGATCTGGAGGAGGAGGAGGAGGTGGAGAGAGGAGGAGGTGGAGAGGAGGAGGAGGCGGAGGAGGGACAGGGAGAGAGGGGAGGAGGAGGAGGTGGAGGAGAGAGGGAGGGGGAGGTGGAGGAGAGAGAAGGAGGAGGAGGTGGAGAGATGTGGAGGAGCGGGAGAAAGGAGAGAAGAGGAGGAGAGAGGAGGAAGAGGAGATGGAGGAGAGAAGGAGTGAGGAGGTGGAGGAGGAGGTATAGTGATACAGTATTGAAATGGAAACCATTATCTCAAGTGTAATGTGTGATTCATATGATGTAGTGTAGGTGCATTTAACCAACATTTTACGTTTTAAGATGACCAAATACCAACTGACATATTCAAGAGAGAAAGAAAATGTGCTCTTGATTTATGGCCCTTGATTTATTGATTTTGATGTCCGAGAGACTACAATCCACAGCGATGTGAGAGAGACGTCAACCTACCTTGAGAACCTTATCTGCAGTAATAACAACTGCAAAAGAACATCAGATTGAAATGTCAGTACAAAGACAAAGAATCACTTCACACCACTTTCTCAAATATAAATATATTTTTCTTATAGAAAGTTCACACATACATACACTATATGGCCAAAAGTCAGTGGACACCCCTACTAATTATTGAGTTCAGGTGTTTCAGCCACACCCATTGCTAACAGGTGCATAAAATCAAGCACATAGCCATGAAATCTCCACAGACAAACATTTACAATTCAGAATGTTTCGTAAAGAGCTCAGTGACTTTGAACTGTCATAGGATGCCATCTTTGCCACAAGTCAGTTCGTGAAATTTCTGCCCTACTAGATGTTCCCCGGTCAACCCTAAGTGCTATTATTGTGAAGTGGAAGCGCCTAGCAGCAACAACAGCTCGGCCGCAAAGTGGTAGACCACGCAAACTCACAGAGCAGGGCCGACAAGTGCTGAAGCGCATATCGCGTAAGAATCGCCTATCATCTGCTGTATCACTCACTACAGAGTACCAAACTGCCTCTGGAAACACCATCAGCACAAGAACTGTGTGTCAGGAGCTTCATGGAATGGGTTTCCATGGCTGATCAGCTGCACACAAGCCTCACATCACCATGCGCAATGCATGCGTCGGTTGGAGTGGTGTAAAGCACGCCGCAACTGGACTCTGGAGCAGTGGAAACGTGTTCTTTGGAGTGATGAATCACGCTTCACTATCTGGCAGTCTGATGGACGAATCTGGGTTTGGCGGATGCCAGGAGAACGTTACCTTCCGGTGTAGAACTGAGTTTGGTGGAGGACGAACCGAACCCTACCGTGCATCACAATAAAACAAGACTTTATCGCAGCATGCAGGCGACCACGAGCAAGGCAGACATCACAATGCGACTCACCTGGGAGCGAGCTACTCGAGTGTTCTCGCCCTCAAGGCGTGTTTTGTGCGTGTATGTGCGCTGCGCTGTGTGAGTTCGCGAGTGGATAGTTGGTGTTCATGGTTAAAAATATTTCTGGCGCGGATATGAAGACGACATCACTTAGCAATGCTGGCGCTTTGCACAATCACTCACGTTGCAACAGCAGCACACAGGTGGGAAAGGCCCTTTTTGATGTCTAACCAGCCATCGACTGACATAGCCGAGACGATGTCAGAGAAGAAGAAGCAAGGATCCACACATAAACACCGAACAACACTCTAGTCGACGAAAAGAGTCCGCCATGGGTGTTAATGTGGAAGGAAAGCGCAGTACTCGGCCCTCCAAGCAGAGCCCCTTGTCACTCCCTCAAACCACCCTCCAACCAACATATGAGAAACAAACATACAAGGAGCACAACAAATGGTGTACCGGATAAAGTTGTTTCATTCTTTCGTTTTTGTATGCTCCATCTGGGTATCCGAGAGAAAACCAAACCCGATACCTATCCCGCGATATCGTTCTTCTCAGATGATTTCATAACCGAATCGCGCAGACAGAAGAAGAAGCTCAAATTATGAGGAAGAGCGGGGAAAAAATGAAGAAAAGAGAAATGTTGTAATATAGTTGGAGGAGAGAGCTGCCACTCTTCTGGGAAGGCTTTCCACAAGATTTTGGAGTGTGTCTGTGGGAATTTGTGCCCATTCAGCCAAAAGAGCATTTGTGAGGTCAGGCACTGATGTTGGACGAGAAGGCCTGGCTCGCAATCAGCGTTCTAATTCCTCCCAAAGGTGTTCAATGGGGTTGAGGTCAGGGCTCTGTGCAGGCCAATCGAGTTCCTCCACACCAAACTCGTCTAACCATGTCTTTATGGACCTTGCTTTGTGCACAGGGGCACAGTCATGCTGGAACAGCAAAGGGCCTTACCCAAACAAAGTTGGAAGCGCCCAATTGGCTAAGATGTCTTAATATCCTGTAGCATTAAGCATACCCTTCACTGGAACTAAGGGGCCTAGCCCAAACCCTGAGAAACAGCCCCAGACCATTATCCCTCCTCCACCAAACTTTACAGTAGGCACTATGCATTCCGGAAGGTAACGTTCTCCTGGCATCCGCCAAACCCAGATTCGTCCATCAGACTGCCAGATAGTGAAGCGTGATTCATCACTCCAAAGAACACGTTTCCACTGCTCCAGAGTCCAGTTGCGGCGTGCACTGACGTGGCAGTTAGCATCCGCCAAACCCAGATTCATCCATCAGACTGCCAGATAGTGAAGCGTGATTCATCACTCCAAAGAACACGTTTCCACTGCTCCAGAGTCCAGTTGCGGCGTGCTTTACACCACTCCAACCGACGCTTGGCATTGCGCATGGTGATGTGAGGCTTGTGTGCAGCTGATCGGCCATGGAAACCCATTCCATGAAGCTCCTGACACACAGTTCTTGTGCTGATGGTGCTTCCAGAGGCAGTTTGGTACTCTGTAGTGAGTGATACAGCAGATGATAGGCGATACGCGCTTCAGCACTCGTCGGCCCCGCTCTGTGAGTTTGCGTGGTCTACCACTTCGTGGCCGAGCTGTTGTTGCTCCTAGGCGCTTCCACTTCACAATAATAGCACTTACGGTTGACCGGGGCACATCTAGTAGGGCAGAAATTTCACGAACTGACTTGTGGCAAAGATGGCATCCTATGACAGTGCGTTCAAAGTCACTGAGCTCTTTACGAACCATTCTGAATTGTAAATGTTTGTCTGTGGAGATTTCATGGCTATGTGCTTGATTTTATGCACCTGTTAGCAATGGGTGTGGCTGAAACACCTGAACTCAATAATTAGTAGGGGTGTCTGACTTTTGGCCATATAGTGTATGTATGTGTGAACTTTCTATAAGAAAAATATATTTATATTTGAGAAAGTGGTGTGAAGTGATTCTTTGTCTTTGTACTGACATTTCAATCTGATGTTCTTTTGCAGTTGTTATTACTGCAGATAAGGTTCTCAAGGTAGGTTGACGTCTCTCTCACATCGCTGTGGATTGTAGTCTCTCGGACATCAAAATCAATAAATCAAGGGCCATAAATCAAGAGCACATTTTCTTTCTCTCTTGAATATGTCAGTTGGTATTTGGTCATCTTAAAACGTAAAATGTTGGTTAAATGCACCTACACTACATCATATGAATCACACATTACACTTGAGATAATGGTTTCCATTCTCATCTCTCTCTTCTCCCTTCCTCCTCCTCCTCCTCCTCCTCCTCTCTCCTCTCTCTCTCCTCTTTCCCCTCTCCTCCCTCTCTCTCCCCTCTCTCTTCCTCCTCCTTCTCTCTCCTCCACCTCCCTCCACCTCTCTCCCCTCCTCCTCCTCCCCTCTCTCCCCCTCCTCCCCTCCTCCTCCTCTCCACCTCCTCCTCTCTCCACCTCCTCCTCCTCCTCCAGATCTGTGATTTTGGCACCTCCCGGTTCCTGTCCCACACCACCCACGTGTCCCTGGTGGGCACCTTCCCCTGGATGGCTCCCAAGGTCATCCAGAGTCTCCCGGTGTCCGAGACCTGTGACACCTACTCCTACAGTGTGGTGAGTGATGGCCCACCGACCACCATGACTTATTTTGGAGTCACAGAGAGCCCATTTGGAGCCCTTTTCCCACCTGCCTCGGAGGAATCACACAAATGGCGGTGGTGGACGTGCTGGTGGTGGGGTGGTGGATGTGGTGGTTGCGGAGGTGGGGGAAGTGGAGGTGCTGTAACAAGAGAAGAGTTTCTCAATTCAAATAGAAAATAGGCAATAATTCTGGAACTCATGTTGTCATGTCTCTCTCTCTCTCTCTCTCTCTCTTGCTCTCTTTCTCCTCTCTGTGTGTGTGCGCATGCGCCGAGCGATGTGAGCGTGGCGACGTGAGTGCTGCGGTTGTGAGTGTTTGGTGAGCGAAAGATTTTCTAAAAAAGCTTTCCTTTATTTTCTACATTTATAGTATTATTAGGTTGGTGGGGTTAAGTGTACTGTGTTGTTCGTGGTGAGGTTTGAGTCGGGTGGGGGGTGCCGGGGTTTATGTAACAACCAGCGTCGGCTCGGTTGTGTGTGTGTGTGTTGTATAGTATGGAGTTTACGAGCCTGACGAGGAAACACGGCATTAAGATCGCGCCATGGCGTTTCCTTGCTCTGTAGAACAATGTAGTTTATTCGGCTTGGCGGAGGTTGTGGGTTCACAGTTTGGTGTGAAGTCGGCCGCCAGGGATGATCAGCGCTGATCGTGATTTTTTGTAATGAAACGGAGTAAAGTGGAAGCTGTAATAGGTGGAAAAGGGGCGTGGGTTATCAATGATACGTTCGTGGCGGTGCTGCCTGCTGGCGGACTCCGTCCTAAGCAGTGATCACTCTGGTCTAACTGTTACCGCCGGTTCATCGCTGGATGAGACATTAGACAGCCGAGGTTATCATAAGATTATGGGGAAGATTGTGTCTCCAATGTAGGAAAGTGTTGTCTGGTTGTAATTCACCGTTAAACACGTCGTCTCGCAAGATGACAGGTGTACATGATCACCAAACAAAATGAAGACATAAGTCTTTCATTTAATCATTAAACACGGTGAATTCAATTATTTAATTTATGCAACCCCCCAGGCCATGAAATGCTTTAGTTTGTGGGAAAGAAGCCATCAGATCAGAGCGTGCCCTGATATAAGTGAACAAAGAAGGGCAAGATGGCCGACACAGACCAGCTGAACACCAGGCAGCTGAGACCGTTACAGTGCAGGACAAGGTGGACACAGAGAAGGACAGGCCAGGAGTTATAGAGGACACTGTTGAAATGGACAACGAAAGTGGTGTGGCAGTGGATGGCACTGAAAAAATGACTGAAGTAGTTAGTGAGCAGGTGGAAGAGGAACGTGTGGAGGTGGTGGTGGAGGCTGACAGTGATGACATGGACGTGGCAGAGGACGAAAAACGTTTTAAGGCTCCTAAAAAAAGAAAAACGTCCACGGGCAGTAATGGCTCAGAGTCAATTAAAAACGCAACCCGTAAGGCCAAAAGGGATGAGCCGAATAAAAAGACAACAGAACAACCAGACTCTGATATTCAGATGCCTAATGGACGGTGATGGGGAAATGCCTGATGCTAAGGCTGCAGCCATGACAGGCAAGACAAGACAGGCTTATAGCGCCAGTAATATACAAGAGTTCCTCCAAAAAACAAAGAATATGAAGGGTGTTAATATAGAACGATCACTTCTCAGATAAATGGCTGTTCGTTGAGCTCTGCGAGACTCCACAGAAGGGAGGGATCTTTTACGGACAAAGAAGTGTACCGTCTAAGGAAAATAGTTCAGAAGATCAGGGGCAAAGGGACAAACTGTAGCGACGGAAATGAAACAACTTGATTTCTATTTTAATCTCTTATTATTGTGTTTGCGGCTTTTTATCAATTGCTCTATGAATGATTTTAAAAATTAGCACTTTGAATCTTAATGGGGCAAGGAGATATTAACAGAGAGAACACAGTTGTTTGAGCTTTTAAAATTCAAAAAAATAGATGTTGCATTTTTACAGGAAACACAACCAGTGATGCTTTTAACATGATTGACTGGCAGAGAGGATGGGAAGGGGACGGTGAATCCTTAGTCACATGAGCTCTACTACCCGCTGGGTAGGGATCCTTCTTCTCCAGAACATTTAACCCATCTCTGTTGAAGGTACAACATGTGGTAGAAGCCGGGCTTTGGTGCCGTGAAAGCCAAGTTCCAGAAGTGAAATATGATTTTTATTAACATATATGCACCGACTAAGGCCCCTGAAAGAGTGCAGTTCTTTAAGTGTCCATGAACACTGTTTTTAGCACTTTTAAGCCAGATGATTTTTTATTTTTTGGAGGGGATTTAACTGCACTGAAAACCCACATCCTAGATAGAACATCATTTAGAACCGCATAACGCATCCCCAAACTGCGCTGAGGCAGTTAATTACAAGGGGCATGAGTTAGTGGACGTCTGGAGGAAGAAAGAACGATAACGCAAGATAATATACATGGACTCATGTAATAGACAATGGGATCTCATCTGCACGTTTGGATAGGTTTTATTGTCTTAAACATCATTTTAACGTTTTTAAAACGTGTAAAATGAATGCGGTTGGTTTTAGTGATCACTGTCCTTGTGGTTTGTAGTTGTTTTAATAGCCAGCAGTAAGCCCAAGTAGTGCTTTCTGGGCATTTTAACAGTGCATTATTTGCTAGAATGCAAATTTTAGAGATGTTTTTATCTGTTTTTGGCAGTATTTTAGATCGCGGAAAAAAGATTTTACATCTCTTAGGCAGTGGTGGGACTGTGGCAAAGTTGAAATAAAACAGCTTTGGCCAAACAGTAATACTCTCAATGTCACTCGGCGACACTACTTAGAGTCTATTAAGATCTGGAGATTGAAATAGTAAGAACTGCAAAGATTTAGCCGAGTCCTACAGAAATCGAGGACAGATTGAAGTCCTCAAACAAAAAAATGCACTTAAAGACCTATTAGGCACCAAGAGCCCAGCCTGGTACGATACGTTTCTTAAATGCAAATGAAATGGATGCACCCTCGAAATTTTTTCTCTCTCTATGGAGAAGAAAAACGGGCAGAGCAGGCAGATCCACACGCTGTGCTCCCAATACAGGAGAAGAGATCGCTGAACCAGGGGCAATCCGAAACCCTATGCGGTGAGTTTTATGCCAATTTGTATAGCCAGCAGAGGTATGAAGAAAACACCAGATATTAACTACACTGCTCCATCCATCCACCGATCTACCACAGGTGGATAGTGAATCAATGTTGATTTGGAGAAGCCTGGTGTGTAGATGAGCTATATGCTGGCCCTGGAGAGAATGGAGGAAGGTAAAGCCCCAGTATTGATGGACTACCAGCTGAGTTTTATACGCGCTGTTCTGGAATATCGAGTTTAAGATTAATGTGTTTAATGTTTTTAATGAAAGTTTTTTAATGCCTAAATTATTGGCCATTAAGCTGGGCCAGAAGGCAGTCCATAACTTTACTTCAAAAAAAGGAGACCTACAGACATAAAAAACTGGCGTCCTGTGATCACTGGTTGTGCACAGATTATAAGATTATAGCAAAGCTTGGCGAAACAGGATGAGAGACGTATGGACAGGTCATCCATAGTGGACCAAACGTACGTGTGCCTGGTAGGTCCTATTGTAGACAATGTGTCGTTAATTCGAGATATTTTTGGCCGTCTCCAGTTCTTTGAGCTCAGACACTGGTCTTATTTCTATAGACCAGGAAAAGGCATTTGACCGGGTTGAACATCCATACCTTTGGAAAACGTTAGAGGCTTTTGGGTTCCGCCCAGGTTTCATTGCTATGATCAAAGTTTTGTACCAGGACATTGAGAGTTTACTGAAGATCAATGGAGGGCTCAGTACCCCATTTAAGATCAACAGATCGGTACGGCAGGGCTGCCCCCTTTCTGGCATGTTGTACGCAATATCTATTGAACCAATGCTGCATCAGCTACGTTCACATATTGACGGGATGGTTGTACCCGATTTTAATGAAAGACAAGTTGTATCTGCGTATGCAGATGATCTTATGGTGATAGTAAAAAACCAGAAAGATGTTGACAAATTAAAAGACATCGTGGCAAACTTTGGGAAAATATCAGCGGCAAAAGTCAACTGGAAAAAAAGTGAATCCCTAGCAGTAGGTGAATGGAAGAATGGTCTTCCTGTTCTGCCGGGTGGTTTGAGCTGGAAGAGAGGTGGCTTGAAATATTTGGGAGTGCACCTGGGAGATGAAATAACCATAAAAAAGAACTGGGATGGGTTGATGGAAAAGGTTAAAGGCAGGTTGGGGAGGTGGAGGTGGATCCTCCCACAGTTATCATATAGAGGGAGAACACTGATTGCCAACAACTTAGTAGCCTCCACTCTCTGGCACCGCCTTATGTGCATGGAGCCACCTGCAGGACTACTAGGGCATCTGCAAGCTTCTCTCTCTCTCTCTCTCTCTCTCTCTCTCTCTCTCTCTCTCTCTCTCTCTCTCTGTCTGTCTCTCTCTCTTCTCTGTCATCTCTCTCTCTCTCTGCTGTCTCTGTCTCTCTGTCAGTCTCCTTCTTCTCTACTTAATCTGTCATCAGAGCCCTGACCTCAACCCCATTGAACACCTTTGGGAGGAATTAGAACGCCGATTGCGAGCCAGGCCTTCTCCTCCAACATCAGTGCCTGACCTCACAAATGCTCTTTTGGCTGAATGGGCACAAATTCCCACAGACTCACTCCAAAATCTTGTGGAAAGCCTTCCCAGAAGAGTGGCAGCTGTCATAGCTGCAAAGGGGGGTCCAACTCCATATTAATGCCCATGGTTTTAGAATGGGATGTCCAACAAGCTCAGATAAGTGTGATGGTCAGGTGTCCACTGACTTTTGGCCATATAGTGTAACTATATAGAGAGTATAAAACATTGATTTAATATCTATTTTTCATTCTTGCTGGTATTATTTCTCATTCCTGCTGGTCTTTTTCACTGTAAATACTGTAAATATTCTGATTCTGATCCCTCCAATTCATGTTATCTATTGTATTCTTTTGCACATTACGCTGGGCATCGCCACTTTTTCATTTCACTGCATATCCTGCATGTGTATGTGACAAATAAAGTTCTTGAATCTTGAACAGCTGGGAGTACAACATGTAAAACAAGCTAAATTCGAGTGAAGGGATAAAAAAAAACCAAAAAGGCTTTGTTATTTTTTTTATATATACTTTTTAAAAAGCTATTAGGTTTTACAAATAGTATTTTCTTGGTTGGATATTGTTTGTTGGGAATACGGATCAAAGGAAATCATCATCGCAATGAAATGAGAAATCCATTAATTCAAAGCTGTGTGTGTGAGCACAGAGCAAGGTGCTGTGCTGGTGAAGGTTTGACCTCTGACAGACGGGGTCACCGGGAGCAGCTCCGGAACTCAACAACAAACAGCCCCGCACACAGAAGCTTGGCATTGTCACAGAGAGAGAGCTTCTAGAACTAGACGTAAACAACCACTCTGGTGTTTCCGATTGTCCTTTTCAAGGGTCCTTTTCAGGGTTGGAGGGTGGAGGGTTGGAGGGTGGAGGCTGGAGGGAGGAGGGTGGAGGGGTGGAGGGTTCAGGCAGGGCAGAGTGGCAGACTCATTGCGCGGAGAGATAAATACTGTGTCTTTAGCATGCTAACTTCATTCTTTCAGAACTCACCGGTGACAATGCCGTAGTTGGGTGCCTCGACAATGGCTCCATAAAACTGGATGATATTCCGATGGCTCAAAACGCTGAGTATTTCCGCCTGTGAACACACACACACACACGTATGCACACACACACACACACACACACACACACACAAGGTAAGACATGCCTGGAATGCTTCTGGGACAAAAAGCAAAACCAAGCAGACAAAGAACAAACCTTGCCGACATCTTGTTGAATGGATGAATGCAATATATGCAATAGGGAAATAGGGAAATATGTTAGCGCCTGCACACGTGTGTGTGTGTGTGTGTGTGGTATGCCACTTGAGAAAAAGTGTGTGTCTGGCTGCTTTCAGAATCAACAGAAAGAGAAGGATTCTTATTCACACGTAATAACTATAATTAACCAAACAATTGGTTTTCTGCGAACTAATTAGGTTAATCTGTTTTTGAAAGGAAAGTATGAAAGGCACACTCAAACATTTGCTGAGGGAAAAAATTATTTGGGGGGGATATATATAAATGCATATATACTTTTTGTATATATATATATATACTGTATATATGTAGATTATTCTTTCTTTTCTTTTTGATAAAGACACTTGATCTCCTGCACAAGCTGTCATAGACCAACAAATATCATAGAATTTCCCTGGAGGGATTTTAAAAGATGAAATCTTGTTTGTGCCTGAAGACAATGAAGTTGTCACGTCTAAGTAATCGAAGAAGCCCTCTGTGCCGTAATTGGGCCACAATCTCTCAATTGGCAATAATATTTTTTTATTTAAAGCTCACTATAGGCAGAGGGGGACAGAGAGGGGGCGGGGAGAGAGAAAGATGGAGAGAAGGATAGATAGAGAGCGAGAGATCGAGAGAAGGATAGAGAGAGAGAGAGAGAGAGAGAGAGAGGGAGAGAGAGAGAGAGAGAGAGAGAGAGAGAGAGAGAGAGGGGGGGGGATGGAGAGTGTGGGTGGAGGATAATGACTGACTGGCTGCAGAAGTTACCACAACCCGCTAAATGGAGGTGCAATTAAAATCATTGCCGCACCACACCGACAATTAAAAAGTATATGAAAAAAAAACCGCTCGGGCAATTATGAGTCCTCATCCGCCTCCTCCTCCTACCTCGTTTTCGATCTTGAGCAGCTTTTTCACCGCCACCTCTTTGTCCCGCGGGAGCTAGAAGGCGCGGTACACGCTGCCGAAGCTGCCACCGCCGTGGACGTCGAACCGGATCTGGACAAAGGAGGAGGTGACGGAGGCGGAGGAGGTGGAGGCGGGGGGACGGGGGCTGCAGGGGACGACACCATCTCATGCTGCAGCCGCACGCCACGGAGAACAGCTGCTGCTGCAGCAGCAGGGGGCACCACGGCAACGGCGGAGGTGGCAACAGCAACAACAAACTCTCAACTTCAGGAGAAGGAGTTGTTGTTGTTGTCGTGGTCCACACCGCGGCCGTGCGAGGAGAAGGCCTGTTCAACACGCACACGGACGCACGCACACACACGCACACATGCACACACACACACACACACACACACACACAATGTTCACACAATGTTACACAATGGAAATGGTGTTGTTGTATCGAGCACTCCCTCCCGAGTCCCCCTGTTTAGGTTATGGAGCCCGTTTTGGGAGCCTTTACTTTTAGTCCTGACTGTGGTATTTGCGAGGCTGAACGATTAAAAAGGTCATCAAAGCACCAGAATCATCCTGTCTGGGTGGAACCTGGAGCCTGCAGAGGCTGGTGGTAGTGGTGGTGTGTTGTTTTGTTGGCCAGCTTCCTCTCTCTCTCTGTCTCTCTCCCAGCACTGCCACCACTTAGTATAGTAGCAGCTGATGATGGTGAACGTTAAAGCGGTGAACTCTGAGCCCGGGCTCCGCTTGTATAATGGCATCCCTGGAATGCACTCTGACCACCACTGGGAATCACCACCGCCTTCTGCACAGACACATGACACACACAGCATGGTCTACCACGGTCTAGCATGGTCTAGCATGGTCTACACAGTGTAGTACTGTCCTAAAGTACTGTGTTCTAGAATGGTGTACACACTGTGTAGCACTGTCCTCAAGTACAGTAGCATAAGTCTTTCATTTTTGTTTCAGCATACACACACCCTGTAAAGGAGATACCTTATAATTACATTGTTATTGCGGCGTGACTGTTCAGAGGTGTCCCACTTCACACACACGTGTGTGATGATTGTGGGCCTGGTTGGTTGGTGTGTGTGTTGTTAGATCCGCTCAGATAACCTCCTCTAACGGAGGTGTTGTGAAACCTGTATCCAGTAACGGTTGTTAACAGGTCGGTGGAGAGACTAGCCTAGCCCCTAACTGCCTTATGTCCGAACGTCTACCCCGCTTACATTGGTGCCGAGACCCAAGACATAACCCTGGCTTCCAGCCACAGCCCCAATCACGTCCGTTATGGCAGCTCTCTCCTGGGATCAGTGGGCTTGGTGGTTCACTAGGATATATTTTAAGGCTTGGATAACTAGCTCTAGGGATATGTTTTATTCTCCTAAAGTAACCTCTCAGAACCAGGTGTCAACCTCTTAACACTCTTGAATCTTCTTGTCCTTCGGCAATGATCGAATGTCCACAGGTAAGGTCTATTTATCAACCAATTTGATATTTTTATTATAATATTTCAGCAAGGGGACAGCAAAATGCTTAGCACAAAATCAGCAAATATAGTAATAATAAAGGTAAATGCAATTGTACGAATAAAGAAAATAATGGTCCACAATAGCAACCTAAGCCAACTCATTCTATGACCTCTAGGGCCCAACATGAGGACTAATATAAATGGGAGGGTAGAATTATAATGTATCTGTTTTTAAAAGGAGATAGAGTCACGACTGAAGGGGTAGTAGCTAAAGGCTCCCAGATAGAATCTTGGTCGGTTAGGTTCGGTAGTCAAGGCTGCCAGAGTAACAATAAATAAGTCCTTCTCAACACTCGCAATATGCTGATGTTTTATCTAAAAGCTCTTCGGAATCTTTTCTTCACTACCTGCCATCAACGAGAGACCATAGAGGTTTACTCCCCCTGTGGGTTAGTAGACTGTCCTCCTAGAGCCATAAACCATCCACATATGTTGAGTATTGGTATTACTAACCGTCCGTATAACGATGGTACTGAGTGAAAGAGCACGGTGTCCGATATTGATGAACTTATCCGGATCTCGCTAGTTGGTGAGCGCGCCTGCTGCTGCCTACTCGGGCCTCCAGCCCCTCCCGTCGTGCGCATTGTAGAATTCCTTGGGTCCAATCCGAGAATATGTCAAAACAAACGCTGGTAAACTTCACAGTCTTGTTGGACTGCGGGAGACATCCTCCCCTCGATGGACCGTCGAAAAAAACCCCAGAAACTAAACAAGAGTAATCCGAGTCTCGGAAATAAAAAATAAAAAGATGTCCGGAGATTTCTTGCGCTTCTTTTTCCTCATCCTGATGGCGTCCTTCTGTCCGCCCCTCAGGAGCTCCGATGACTCTCTTTATGCACGTTCACTTGTTGGCCCTTTTATACCCTCCGATGACCTCAACGTTCAATAGTAACTGTGCCACAACCACTAAATGTAGGAGC
>PIJE02004881.1:12500-15000 GCA_002895965.2 Coryphaenoides rupestris | reverse complement strand
CAAACATCTTGTTGGGATTTACTTTGGGATTTTCTCTTTCCTGGATTCATCATTCTTTAATGTGACGACGATAACCGAGGGACAACAACAAGCTCGAGGACTTTTCTTTTACCTGTGATTGACTGCGTATGGATGCAAATGTAAAAAATCTGTCTAGTTTTGTTTTACACACGTTCCCTCCCTCGTGTATTGCCGTGTTGTCACATTCGCCTCTCCACAACGTAGGAGCTCCCAAGCCTTCTGTGTTTCAGGGGAACCGTCACGCATTCACATCTTCCTGAGAGAAGCGAGCGCGGTTTCTTAAGCACGCTTAGTGAAACAACCGCAACGGCCGACTCCAATTCCGCAAAAAAAATCGCTTTTAACGTCGACGGTCGACGTCATCCGGTCCGGGATCTGCCTCGGTCCTCCGCCGGTCCGTACGGGACCAATGACGTGCGTGGATGGGCCATCCCGTCCCCTCGTTTGAGAGCGTCCTCCTTGTTTTCTTTTAAAGCAGTCATACAGTAATACAGTGATCCACGCTCTGCTCCGCTGTACACCCCAGGTCCTCAGATCCCCCGTCTTCATCCGTCAAGGTTAAGCAGCCGTGGAGACGCGGCGGAGGCCTTCTTCTGTGTTTCCAGTCGGGGGGGGGACGTCGCCGGGGTGGGCTGGACCTGTGTACAGTATAAGCACCGGCGGCACATGTGGGGATATAAAGAAGAAGAATTTAGAGGCCAATGAATGAACGGATCGATGGATCCAGCGTGTATCTCCTCCATCATTCATTTACGTTTCCATTCAGGGCATCAGGCAGACCCTGCATTTGTCCAAAGCGAGTGAAACGACAACTTTATCACTGACGGTATGATTTCGAGCTCGAAGGTTAACCGTTTCAAACGCACATTAGCGCGCGATTGCATATAATCGCTCATCAACTCGATGCTGTACTTCACTCGGAGAACACAAACACATTTCCCTGAAGAAAGATCTCTGGCAGGACCAGAGCTCCCATGGACCCTGGCCAGGTGGTTTGGCCCACGCCTCGCTTGTCATGTTCAAGGTCAACCTCCTGATGAAGATTGATGCTCATGTAATGTGGAAGCTCCCGTCGCCAATACTGATGCGCGTGTGTGTGTGTGTGTGTGTGTGTGTGTGTGTGTGTGTGTGTGTGTGTGAGTGTTGGCGCATGCGTGTGTGCGTGTTTCGGGAATCTTTTTTCTTTTTTCTTTTTTTTTCGAGACGCATCAATGGAAAGTCACCAATTCCACTCACGTACAATCTATAGTCGAGTCGATGCACCGGCATCACGGCGACATTTCAACCCGAGTCAGCGAGTCGCGGCCCCGCCCCCCCCCCCCCCCCCACAGTTTGACGGACAGCGCCGTGCGCCAATCGTTGCCAATCATCCTGAACATGCTGTCGACACCGAAGCATCGATTGAGTGACTCCGTGACAGCTGGGACTCCCCGGGTGGTGCGTGGTGGTGGTGGTGCGTGGTGGTGGTGGTGGTGGTGGTGTGTGGTTTTCAACAGGCATGATTTGTCCGGTGCTTGAGGCTCAATGGGGCGTTCAAAATGCATTGGAATTGCTGTCGCCGTCGTCGCCGAAACTTTGATTTACATGTTCTCGGCAAGCAGTCTCCATTCCGGGCCCATTTCACATTCACTCCATGGACACGAATGAACGGATGGATGGATGGATGGATGGATGGATGGATGGATGGATGGATGGATGGATTTAGTTACATCATCTCGTCTATCTCTCAATTCTATCTATGTTTTTTTTATTCACATAAATAGACATGAGAATGTGCTGAAATATATCAAGTTTCTCTCTATTTTTAATTGTTGTCTGCAAAATTCTGAAAAGCCTGCTAGTTCTGTTTATAAAAGAATATCAGTGTCTCCAACTATGTCTTGTTAGGTCCTTGAATTTGAGGTAATTGGGCCTGGAAAGTCCTTGAAAAGCCCTTGGATTTTGGCGTGGTAACAGCAACCAATGAGAGCGACAACAGACACACTCGCTTTTTGTGGCTCCTTGGCCGTCCTCCTGTCTCTTGTCACTTTCTATTTCCTTCATGTCTTTCCTTTGAAACAGAGCGACGGGGCCGCTCTCCACCGCTAACAGTGCAGCGTCTGCTGAAAAGACGGAAGACGAACTGTCACCGCTGTCGACTGGCGGCCGGTGAGTCAACGAGGACGGATAATTACCGGGACGTGTGTCTGCCTGATTCCCGGGTCCTGTCCGGTGGGCGGCTGAGATGAGATGAAAAGTAGGTGCAGCCTGGAGCCCCGTGCACCTGAGAGTGGGTGAGGAGGAGGAGGAGGACGACGACGACGCGTGACCCCGGGCTGTCTCACCTCACCCCCGTCTCACCTCACCCCGTCTCACCTCACCCGTCTCACGCGCAGCTGGAGGCGGGTGGCTGAACCGTCCCTCTCCGCCGCGCTCCCGTGCAATTTAGCAACCTCCGTGGAGAGCTTAGCCTGTGTACGGTAGATATCAAGTGATAACG
>PIJE02004880.1:0-15139 GCA_002895965.2 Coryphaenoides rupestris | reverse complement strand
TATCTGATTATCCACGCACCACACGAAAACCCGCCAAATCTCCCAGTTCGTTCCCCTTTTCTTACTCTTAACCTCACCCTTGCCCTCAAACCCCATTGGTCGTTCTCAATGTCAAATCACGATGGCTGTTGCCAGCATCATCAAAGGTCTCAGTCAGTGCAAAAGGGGTGCGGTGACGGGGGGGTTTTTTATGTTTGGTGAGGTGATAATGGGGGAACGCATGTGTGTGATACCACGATAGCACATTTTTTTTAAATTACAAAAATTAATGGTCCGCATGCACCAGGTGAACCCTCACCCCCCTTTGTGCGAAATGCACCATTGTTGGCACCGGAGCGTCAACTGCAGCAGCAGCATCAGCAGGGCTGACCTTGGGTGGCTGCTGCAGTCCACCACTCAAGAACACACACACCTATGCATGTGCACACACACACACACAGACACACATATATCAACCCTTCAAGGTTTGAAAATAGGCCTAGTCCTTGACCTCCCGACTCGATGGCATGTCTTGACACCCCCCCCCCACCCACCACACACACACACACGCACACAACACATGATGATCTTCGACCCCGACAGCAACATTAACGTTATGGGAGAATGCGATTTACCACTATGCCCCACCATGTAGATGAAAGAATATATCAATAAATATATATAGAAATGTGACAGACTGGAGGAGAATACAGATGGTGTGTGTGTGTGTGTGTGTGTGTGTGTGTGTGTGTGTGTGTGTGTGTGTGTGTGTGTGTGTGTGTGTGTGAGGGGTGGGCTAGTGTGGTTGGTGTGTAGGCATGGAAACCTGGGCAGCAGGGATGAGGAAATATGTTACGGCTGATGGAATATGAGAGAGCAAGGCAAAGTGAGGATGAAAGAAGCAAGGAGTGTGTGTATGCATGTGTGCGTGTGTATCTGTGCGTGTGTGTGATGGACACGGACGTGTGCAAGGGTAAGTGAATGTGACGGTGCGGGAGGGGGGAGGAGTCCATCGTAAAATTAGCCAATAAAAGAAGAGGGGAAAGGGAGACAAATGAAATATAAATGCCAGTGGTTATAGTCGGGCCAGTATAATGGATGGGTGGGGAGCAGAATACATATGAGCTGGAGAGAGAGAGAGAGAGAGAGAGAGAGAGAGAGAATTGATTTGGAGAATGTGTTTGAGTGTGTGTTAGTGTTTGTCTGTGTATGTCTGTGTGTGTTTTGTGTGTGTGTGTGTGTGTGTGTGTGTATTTCCGTGTGTGTGTGTGTATGTGTGTGTGTGTGTGTGAATGTGTGTGTGTGTGTGTGTGTTTGTGTGTGTGTGTGTGTGTGTGTGTGTGTGTGTGTGTGTGTGTGTGTGTGTGTGTGTGTGTGTGTGTGTGTGTGTGTATGTGTGTGTGTGTGTATGTGTGTGTGTGTGGGCTAGAGGAGAGTAAAGGGAAAGGGATCCAGCATGAGAAGTAGAGAGGGAAGATGGATGACGCAGGGATGTAGGGAGTAGGTGTGAGCCAGGGAGGGGGCGGAGCAGAGGAGGAGGAGGGGGGATAGGGGGGGGTGGCTGGGTGCCAGGGAGCTGGGATAGGCAGCCAGGAATAGAAGACTAATTAATAGTCAAAAACTGCAGGCAGACAGGTGTTGACTGGGAACCACGGCAGAGGCTGGGAGAGAGAGGAGAGAGCGGCGGTATGTTGCATGCATACCATCAAGATGTGTGCTGCGTATGAGCTGATGATGGTGTGATCATATATATTATATACCGTATATACGGGTCGTATGGGAGCCTGTGTCGCAGAACCACACACACAGCTCCGGGGTTCCGGGGAAACCTGCATTTTTCAAAACCGCGTCCCCCGAGGGGATAGCATGTGAATCACCTAAAGAGGAGATTTAGCCGGCGGTGCACCTGTACACACACACACAAGCGCGCAGTCACGCACACACACACACACGAAAGCACGCATGCACGCACTAACACCCATACTAATGCGAATGCACACGCACACACACGCGCAAGCAAGCACGCACTCACAACCGTACACACACCCACACACATACAGGCACGCACGCTCACACTCTCACACACGCGCACTCACACCCCTGCACACACACACTCACCCCCATACACACACACACAGGAAAACATTCAGAGCAAATAGCTAACAGAGGCGGTGTAATCACCCTGACAGCTTATCACACCACTGTGTCTCAAACAAACTACGGCCGACACAATCCCAGCTGACCTTGAACGCGAGCCTTTAGTGCCGCGCGGCCAACCCAGCGCTATCGATACAGGATAAACTCTGCTGAGTGGACGCCAACGAACGTACACATACAAAAACATGCACACTTGCACGCACACACACAGACTTGCACGTTCAAGCACAAAAAAGCACACACACAATAACAAACACACTTGTATGTGCACACAAAACTGAACACACACACACACACAGACAAGAAACACACACAAATTGCAGTTACACACAGACACACACATGTCAGTTACACACACACAAATCAGTTACACACACACACACACACACACACACACACACACACACACAAACACACACACACACATTGTGAATACACCCCAACATTTCACAACAAAATCCCCCCTCATCTCGTTACATCAAGACTTTGTATGCGTGTTCTCCTGCCCCATCTCGCCGGTGGGAGGGCGGGAGGGTGGGGTCAGGAGGGGGGTGAGGGTTCGGGGGAATGGGGGGGTGGTGGGGGTCCTCACCATGTGTGCGCCACGGTGAAGCGCCGCTGCTTGTGGACGTTGTTGTTGTTGAGCAGCATGCGTCGCAGCAGGCGCGGCGAGTTGCGCGGCGAGAGTCGCGGCGACACAGAGGAGGGCGAGCGACGCGGGCCCCGGGGCCTCTCGGGCTGCAGCAGGTTCTCCCGCAGGATCTTCACCAGGTCCTCATTCAGGCCCGCGTGCTTGGGCATGGGCGGCACGGCCAGGGTGTCCTGCTGGGCCACCGCCACGCCCCCGCCCACGCCACCGCCACCGCCCCCGCCCACGCCGGCCTGCTGCTGGGCCATGGCTGAGACCCGGGGTTCTGGCGGCAGCCGGGACCAGGAAGGCGAAGACCTTAAGAGAACCGGCCGATGGTCACCATGAAAAAAAAAAGAAAAGAAAAAAAAAATCGCCCACTGCTCTCTGCTCTAGAAGAAGAAGACGGGAATTCCCAAAGAAAATGTCAAATTTGCGTTTTCTTTTCGGTGGTAATTGTTCATCGGCAGAGAATCTTTGTTTTTTTTGCCCAAAAACATGAACAAAGAAATTATAATCCCTCGGGGACTAGAAACCAGAGGATATTGCAAAAAAATCCCATTCTCTCACTCTCTGTCTCACTCTCTCTGTATCGCTCTTCCTGGAGGTAGACGGGAGCTCTCCGGAACGCCGTCGGTTCCCTGCTGAGGAACGCTGATGCTGCTGCTGCTGCTGCTGCTGCTGCGGCTGCTGTGGAGGTGGAGGTAGTGGAGGTGGAGGAGGCAGGCTGACAGGGTGGACAAGAGACGGAGACAGAGGGAGCTTGGGGCTTGCAGCAGACAGAGAGAGAGAGGGAGAGGGAGAGAGAGAGAGAGAGAGAGAGAGAGATTCCAGTCCAGCTCAGTCCCTTTTTTCAACCCCCCCACCACTGCCCCCCCGCCAGGACCAGGACTTCAGACCAACTACACCCCCACCGTGTGTGTGTGTGTCCAGTGAGGTCCAGCAGCAGCCCTGCAGGAAAGAGTTTCCGCTGAACTAATCCACCACAGTCCAGCTCGTCCAACAGTCCAGCCCGTTCAACATGACGATGACGATGGTGACAATGAGGATAGTATTAATAACAATATTAAAAAAAATTATAATAATAATAATCAATAAAGGAAGTGATGAAGTCCAGGGTGCAGCGATGATGCGACAGACCGGGGGGCTGCTGTCTTCTCGTCCCGGCGGTCCGTCTCTGGCTGCCGCTCCGTGTGCGCAGAGAGAGAGAGAGAGACTGATGATTGCTGACTGCAGTCGGTTTCCAAGCTACAGATCCTTCAGCGCACCCACGGAGAGCAGCGTGTGAGAGAGAGACACAGAGAGAGAGAGAGAGAGAGAGAGCACCTGCCTCTGCCTGTGTGTGTGTGTGTGTGTGTGTGTGTGTGTGTGTGTGTGTGTGCGCGTGTGTTCAGCGTAAGAAGACTCCTTGACACAATTGCCACTTGTACAGTGTTCCTACCTCCTCCTTCTCTCCCTCCCTCCCTCCCTCCCTCCCTCAGATCTCCCGACCACCAACACCAACATCTCTCTCACACACACACACACACACACACACACACACACACACACACACAAACCCCTCACCCCTCACCCCCTCCCCCTCGCCCCCCCCCCACCCCCCCATCTTAGCTGCAGCATTATATAGCGACTCCTTCTCCTTATCGTGTGCTTGAGGAACGCAGCGAGGAGGCTCATTGATATTACAGACCGCAATGGTGAGAGCGTTCACGGCTCATAAGGAAAAATTATTTGGATGAGTGTGTGACAGTGCATGTGTGTGTGTGTGTGTGTGAGATTGTGTGTGTGCGTGTGTGTGTGTGCACGGGCGTGTGTGTGTGTGTGTGTGACTGTGTGCGTGCGTGCGTGTGTGCATGTGTGTGACTATGTGTGTGTGTGTGTGTGTGTGTGTGACTGTGTGTATACGGTAGCATGCCAGATTAAGCAGCATACATTAGTTATTGAGTAACCCCAGAATCCACATACCCACTCACACACACACGCACGCACGCACGCACGCACACACACACACACACACACCCACACACACAAAACACACACAACACACTCAACACACACACAAGGCACCGAGTGCACCATAGTGGGCGGGGCCTCATGGCTGTACAGAACACGGGGCTTCTGGATTTAGTGTGTACTCATAAGGAATCAGGACGGACAGATACACACATACATACACACACATACAGACAGGGAGACCAATTAATCGAGCTTCATCAATTTGTCAAAGGCTGTGTGAATATCTCCATCGATCACAGAATAAAGTTACCGCCCCCCCGCCGGTCTAACTCCTACTCTGCCCGGCAACCAGCTGTTTTTCTTTTTTTCTTTTCTACTGAACATAGCGGTTTCCTGTCTCTTATCTTATCTTGTCATCACAGCAGCTCCTTTAGGAACTGTTTAAAGGGGTGGGTGGCAGCGATATGCTTCAGGTTGAAACATGAGGTGGAGTAGATACAGTAGGTCAAACAAAAAATAAAAGATAAAGGTGTCACAGAGAGATGATAAAAACACCTCGAGACCAATCTCAGTCGGCTGTCGAAATTTCCTCGATTTTCTTTTTCCCCTTGAATAATTTTTCATTTTTTTTTTTTACCAGGAAAGATGGATTCCCTGAACCAATCAGGGCAGAGATTAGTCATGGTTGGTCAGAAATGGGCCGTCAGTGGTGATCTAAGAGCTAAATTGTCTCATAGGCAGGGGTGCAGTCAACTGGAGCGTTTAACTCACCAATATCTGACGGATGGCTCTGGCATTTCCCGACAAATGACGCTCAAATTACACCTCTTAAATCTTACCTACAGCGTCTTTAACTGAAATCATTTTTACAATACGCTTAACATCCTCTGACTGCCGTATCCAGGCCGAATGTAGAACCAGTGGCTCTAAAAAATGAGGCTATGAGTCTCGGAGTGACAAGCAGTATCAGCGATTCAGCGAACAACTTTGGCTTGTTATGACGGTGACCTATTAGACGTGACATGGAGGGCAGCGGGAAGAGCAGCCATTCCTGTCCCGCAGACGTTTAAGACTTTTAACCTTTATAAATATCTGGAGTCAAAAGGTAAGGAGGCACCGGGAAGAAACGTGCGGCATCGCTACGCTGCACACACACAGACACACACACACACACACACACACACACACACACACACAAAAGTGAAGACCAAATAAGAAAGAACAGCTTGTTGTTCTGAGCTCCCTGATCAACATGAACAACATGGTTATCATGTTAGCGGCTAACCTGGGGGCTGGCCCAAGTGACCACTCACCTGTTGTTTTAAAAAAGGAAATAATTGATAATCTCCCACCACATACGTTTCTGTGATGTGCATCAGTACCTGCCTGCTGGCCATGGCTGCACTTTGTCATTGTTCATATGACAGAGAAACCCCCCCCCCCCCCCACACACACACACACACACACACCCTCCCACCCCCCCGAGGAGTGTGCAACATTAAAGAGAAACTGAACAACAACGCCGATTAATATGCATCTGCAATTGAATTCAAAGTAGGCTATATGGCCAAAAGTCAGTGGACACCTGACCATCACACCTATATGATCTTGTTGGACATCCCATTCTAAAACCATGGCCATTAATATGGAGCACAGTTCTTGTGCTGATGGTGCTTCCAGAGGCAGTTTGGTAATCTGTAGTGAGTGATACAGTAAATGAGTTCGCTCTGTGAGTTTGCGTGGTCTACCACTTCGTGGCCGAGCTGTTGTTGCTCCTAGGTGCTTCCACTTCACAATAATAGCACTTACGGTTGACCGGGGCACATCTAGTAGGGCAGAAATGTCACGAACTGACTTGTGGCAAAGATGGCATCCTATGACAGTGTTCAAAGTCACTGAGCTCTTTACGAACCATTCTGAATTGTAAATGTTTGTCTGTGGAGATTTCATTGCTATGTGCTTGATTTTATGCACCTGTTAGCAATGTGTGAAACACCTGAACTCAATAATTAGTAGGGGTGTCCACTGACTTTTGGCCATATAGTGTACATCCGTCAAAATCTGGGCAGACACACACACGCACACGCACTCTCACACACACACACACCCCCACACACACACACACACACACACACACACACACACACACACACACACACACACACACACACACACCGACACACCAGAGGTAGGCATACAACATACATGCACATGAACATGAACAGCAAGGCACAGAGGCATCAAAAAAAAGGAACAGAGCGATGGAGAACCATTAACCCACAGCGTGTCATTCATCATCACCCTGCCAGTGTCAGAGGAGGAGAAGGAGGAGGAGGAGGTGGAGGCTGCCAAACGGCATTCTTCAAAGACAGACTTTCATTTCCCTTACAAGAACACGTTTTCCATTTATTTCGCCGCTATTTACCTCTTCCCTACTTACCCGAGACTTTTTACTCGCTCAAGCTTAACCTCTTCATCACAGCTCGAGGCCTCTGGCTCAGGTTTTTACAGAAAATAACCCAGAAAAATACCCAAAAGTGAATAGTAAGTGAGTAAAACGAGTCGACTATATCTCCACCATGACTACAGGGGCTATGATGGGGCATCTTGTTAGCAAGAGAAAGACATAGGCTCACACCCGTGAGATTGTGGTGCAAGTGAATCACTCGATGTGGATGCTAGCATCGGGTCAAGGTGCGATCATCACAAGAGCGTACGCAGTGTCCGCGTTCGTCGACACCCACTCCATTGGTTTCCTATGGTGGGCCATTTCTGGAGAGATGAGCCAACCGAGTGACCTGGACCATAGTGAAGGCGGTGCCGTGGTGTCTCAAGTGAATGGAGCGCAGCATAAATGGAAGACGGTGTTTCCCCCCTGACATAAAAGTCATGTTTTTAGAGGGACAGCGCATTCAGTTCTTGTGCTATGAGAGGGTCATAGCACAAGAACAACAACAACACCTGATGAGTACCTGGGTCAAGGTGTGATGCCAATGAAGTGAGGTGGAGCAAAGAGAGGTTTTTTAATGAGAGGTCAGTGCAGGTGGAGTCTCCCAATTAAAATAAATCCGACGCAAACTCATGCAAAAAGGAAAACACAAATGTGATGAGACACAAACAGGTGGATATCTCGAGAACCAATTGGTCAATATTGACATTTCAGGTTAGTGTGAATAGAATTGAATGGCATCAAGCCTAAACACTGCAATTTCACCATACGGCAGTCACATTTTGATTCGATATTCAAATATACGTAGAACATGAAAAAAATACATAAAAATTGCTAAATAAACAAAGATGTACATTGTACATTTTCATTTGCACAGAGCAGCTATGAGCCAATCAAGTGAGAGTTGGTTCAAGCTCACGTTCACTAGCTAACCACATGTAAAGAAAGAGTAAATGTTCGCTCCAGAAAATCCAACATGTGCCGACATGTGAGGAGGCAGAGGCTTTAAAACAGCCACGTCTGACTGCTTTTTACACAACAACAACAACAACAACAACAATACGTCCTTTGACGTTACCTTCCTTTGCCATTGTACCAGCCTACTTGCTGCCCCCTGTGGACACAGTGTGTACAACAGGCGTCACCCCAGGAGTATTATGGTCATGCACATTCAGAATGCAACTGATGCAATTTTTTTGCATACTTTGCAATAAATATTCAAATATAGTCAAATCTCTTTGTAATGTCTTGTAATCCAATACATTTTGAGTCCAGTTTACACCTCTAACTGTCATTTCTTTAGAAACCCTTTCTCAGCTACTATACATTGATTGTAAAAAAAATTGTTCAATGTGATCAAACACAAGTTTGATGACAAAAACAATAACAGGAAGACATAATTCATATGATATATAATTTGTGTAGATAACATTTAGCTAACAAGGGTTAGCTAACCCTGATGATTATGTTCTAGGTGTAAGTCACATGACAGTGTTCTCATGTGTTTAAATGCCTTATGACGTCTTTACTTTTGGAAGAGGTATGTGTGTGTGTGTGTGTGTGTGTGTGTGGGGGGGGGGGGGGGGGGGGATTATCCGGATACGGGCCCTGCTGGGATGAAGAAGTTAAGTCTTTCATTTGTTTCCCAAGCCTACCTCCCCCCCCACGCCGCCCGGCGTTGTGTAACTGGCGTCTTGTGTGTGTGTGCGCTACACACCACTGTTACCAGGGACAACCAGGGGATGGAGAGACACAAGTGGACCTTTTTAAAGGTACAAAGGAAAGTGTGTGTGTGTGTGTGTGTGTGTGTGTGTGTGTGTGTGTGTGTGTGTGTGTGTGTGTGTGTGACTGTGTGTGCCCTTCTGAGTCCTCTATCACCTAGTACTCAATAAAATAGGTCTGTCACCATAATTATGGTTAACGACTTATTATCGCACTACATATTGACATGACCTCGATCCCTTTCCTGACCTGGATATCACCCGTTGTGTTTACATGCGTATTTGTTTACATGCGTGAACATAAGAATCAATGACATCCACATTTCAGCTATTACAGTAGTGTTTAATACAGTAGGTGCTTTTCCAACAACTGCATAATTCCCAGCGGTGGCAACCATGCAAGGTATCAACCAACACATCAGGAGCAGTTAGGGTTAGATGGTGTCTTGCTCAGGGGCACCTCGACGCCCGGGGATCGAACCAGCAACCTTCCTGTTGCCAGACAATCACTCTTACCTCCTGAGCTACTGGCGCCCCAGTGTGTCAACTTTTGGGGATTTTTTTTTCCTGGCCGTGCGAGGCAGCAGCGTGGAGTTGTGTTACACCTGGGGAGCGCTCGGCTTACGTACCTATTGTCTTGTTGAGCAAGGGAGCTAGGCTTACCCAATGCTTTTCTGTTGAACTTTTCTGTAGTCAAAAGGTGATTTTGATTTATAACCCTGTTGTGTTTATCATTGTTGGCCCAGGCTCACCCTGACCCTGACTGACCCCATGCATATTATTTGTTCTATATTTATTTTCTTGGAATAAATTCCAATAAATGCTTAATTAAATTTTGAAACCCAGTGTCCTATCTGTCCTATTTGAGTCTGCTTCCTGTTACCCCTCCCCCTCTATTCCCTAGACTAGGAGGTTGTAACATGGTATTATATTATCATTATGTCTGTGGCGTAAAATGGTCTTAAAACAACAATATTTTTTATTGGAATTAATTCTGGAAGAATATATTGTCCAACAGAAGTAGTCACCGTATCATGACAGGCCGATTTAATACTATGAATCTCAAGCATTTCAGATACTTTAACACAAACTAATAAATATTTATACAGATGAAGATGAAGGAAGGAAGGCAGGTAGCAAGGATGGACAGAAAGACAGGTAGAAGTGCTGTAGCATAGTAAGTAACCAAGCATGTGTTATCCGATATCATATCTCCCTCTAGTGGATATATTTTGACAGTGCATGAGAGCGTATCATATCACATGCAGTGGGGACTGCATAGTATGCTTATGCATTATGTCATTAACATAATACCCAAGAAAAACTTAATAGCATCTCACTAGCATATAAATATATGCAAATCTAAATATTAGAATTGTGTTCAGAATGACAAAGTTGAACTTAATTAAATATGTATCATAATGTTTCTCATAACTTATTTAACAACAGGGACACATACCTGTTGCACATTAGACAATGCAAGCACAAGTTGATTCAAAATTATTAATAGCCAATCCACCAGCCCAGATTAAATCTAAATGGAAATATTACTGAAATGTTGACACGCTGTCTGACTGGGACACACACTACAGGGAGGCTGACTGACGTGCACAGGAAGATATCCTGCAAAAAAGTAGTCTGTAGTGACAGAACTAGCACCAATAGAGGGCAGCATATATTTGTAAATACGTCGCTAAATTCACTGGTGCTCTGTGAGGGATAGAGTATATAGAGAATAGATCACTGTTTATAGAGGTCATCATCACCACTTGGCAGGCAGACAACAGGCATAAGATAACAAAACATAAGTCAGTATTCTGTGAAGGCAATTTTATTGTTTTGACATTTACCTCTCTTCGAACACATTTCCACTTCAGGCGTGGTTTTCCTGAGCCAAACTCAGAGCCAGAAGTACACAAACGCTGGCGGCTGTAAAATGCTCAGAAGAATTATGTATGAGGATCAGGACTCTGTCAGCTTTCAAATTGGACCGCTCTTGAACCGCATCAGAGTCCCTTCACTCTTCTGACAGAAAAAGTGGTGGTGAGGTGATAACCATCATCAGCCAATGATTGTGTTGTGTCTCCTGAAGCTGTACAGAACGAGTGGAAAGCTACTCTGGATGCAGCATAAACCACAGCATCAACTCCTATACATTATGGAGGCGGTGCAGAGAAGCAGCCGTCCTCAGGTGAACCACGGCGGCGGCGACGAAGATGTTATTTATGCTGATCTCCAACATACAGCACAGTGTCAACAACAACCAGACACCACACACGGGCCACTGAATGCAGGCGGGAAGATCGAATGCTCCACGCTTTATTAAAAACCATCAAAACGTAAATCCCTGTGAGACTTCTCGGCTCCAAAAAAGTATGATACTATGATACAACTTTTTCCTTTTTTTTTTTTTTTAATAATAATGAAATATTTTTTCATATCTTTCTGCGACGGTGAGATCATTCGTGCACGTAAGCACACACACCACACGCGCGCACACACACACACACACACCACACACACACATAGCATTTCATTTTCTCACTCTCTTTCCGTGAGCCTTCTGTCTATTGACCTCGGTCTGTCTCCTGCCCTCTGCCCTCCCAAGGGGGCCGGGGACCCTACCCTGCCCCGCCTTGATGGGGCCCCTCAGCCTGGCACTGCCAGGGGCCCACAGGGGGGAGGCTCTAGCCAGAGAGCCTGGCACAGTGGTGGACGGCTGCCACAGACACAGATGTCTAATTACCTCCCACTACCTGGCGGGAAACGTTAACGTGACAGCGCTCTCCCGGAATATGCATGAGAAGGGAGAACGTCAGGCACACACACACACACACAGTAGAGTTAGAATAGAATAGAATAGAATAGAATAGAATAGACTTTATTTTATCCGAAGGAAAATATTGTGCCAGGTTATGAAAAAAATAAACTAAGCAATAATACAGTATTAAAAACAATAAATATAACAATGATACAAATAAAAACAATGATAAAATCAAACTAAAGGATTTACTAATATTAACAGTTAAAATATACATAGTTTGAAGTTGATTTTTGAAGTCGACATGACCCCATGTGCATGGAGACACACACACACACACACACACACACACACACACACACCACCACACCACACACACACACACACACACACACACACACACACTCACACACCAACACACACACTCACACACCCACACACACACACACATCACACACACAACACACACACAACACATACACATACACATACACCACACAGTAGATTTTTGAAGTCGACCATGACCCCATGCGATGGACACACACACACACACACACACACACACACAAACCGACACAGTAGAGTTGAAGTCGACATGACCCCCATGTGCAGACACACATGTTGGGTCAAACATGTGGATGCGCAAAACACACAAACTCAGAGGATTATGTAACAACATAAACACGTACATACGCACGCACACACACACACACACACCACACACACACACACACACACACACACACACACACACACACACACACACACACACACACACACACACACACACACACACATAGGCACACATGTCAATGAAGGCTACGGCTGAGCGATATGGTAAAAAAATGTATATTGCTATAATGTTGATGTATTGTGATTGACAGATATCCCACTATCAGTGGAAATGATCTTTTTTTGGCATTTTCATTTTCACTGTTAAAATAACGTGTGACATTTGCTAACCAAATAAACATGTTTTCTGGAGACAAATCTCTGCAGCACTAGAGTACTTCATATATAATAGGGTTAAAGATGTACATACAGATTTGGCGTTGATCGAAAAATTGCAGCTGTTGCAATTTGGATATTGCACATATTGAGGCTCAAATACAAATAGACAGTGAGCATACAACACACACACACACACACACACATGCATGGACATACACACAGACGCACACACACACATACACACACAGGTCTATGAATGACATTAGCCTCTTGAGGAGAGGGTGATGTGATAGATCTGGGTTATGTAGCAACAACCTGATACAGTGTGTTGAGCTTCAAAGTGAGGAAAGTGGCAGTGCATATCTCCAAGCAGACCGTCTAACCACGTGAACAACACCGCATAATATCACGTGTGTGTGGTGGTAACCACTGAACAAGGTTATACACACAACACTCAGAAGACTCGCCGTCACAAAGGCATCCCACGTGCTAAAATGGACCAAATGTTTCCTTTGGTCTCTATCTATCCATCTATCTGTACAGCAACTCACATGCACAAAACCGCGACCCGCTAAGCCAAGTCTTCAGTGAATTTAAAGTATCTGTGACTCTCCGGAGCACAGGGCCCCTCGCTGGCCTGGTTGGAAACACTTATTTATATGCCAGTAGTTGAAACTCTGCTGGGAGAGAGTGAGAGTGGTGTGTGCGTGTGTAGTGTGGTGTTTGTGTGTGCACGTGTGTGTGTGTGTGTGTGCACGTGTGTGTGTGTGTGTGTGTGTGTGTGTGTGTGTGTGTGTGCATTGAATTGAATAAGGGCTCTGTTTGAATTGTCTCTTTGGTGAATCGCTGCCATTTATTTCAGAGAGCATGTAATTAGCCGTATTTATCCCATGTCTCTCTGGCACTTCACCAGACTGCCGTTAGTGGGGGGAAGTAAAGGGGGAACGACAGATGAGGGATGAACCCAGGGATGGACAGATGGAGGGATAGAGGGGTGGAGGGATGGAGGGGTGGAGGGATGGAGGGCTGGAGGGCTGGAGGGATGGAGGCAAAAAGAGAAGACCCGAGAGAGCTGGACTTAAACGAGGCACAATGACAGTAAATGAAAGTGGAGGAATACAAATGACCACTGGGAGAAGACAAAAGGGAGGGAGAGAGAGAGAGAGAGAGAGAGAGAGAGAGAGAGAGAGAGAGAGAGAGAGAGAGAGAGAGGACAAGGACACAAGAGAAAGTAGGTAAATGTGATGACTGTGTGTGTGTGTGTGTGTGTGTGTGTGTGTGTGTGTGTGTGTGTGTGTGTGTGTGTGTGTGTGTGTGTGTGTGTGTGTGTGTGTGTGTGTGTGTGAAAAAACTGCGACCATCCCTTTTGTATTTGTGTTTTGAGGACTTCCCTGAGTTCAAGCACATGTTCTCTGGCTTACGAGGGACGGAGGTCAGGGGTCAAGCTGCTGTACTGAACGGTTCACCGTGCCGCACAAGACACTCCACTGAATTGTACACTCAGACAAACTATTATATGTACTTTAGAGGGGAGCTTTGCCGATTTTCAACCAGCTATGTATCATTCCAATGTGGGTAGTATACACAAATCAATAGTGTATACCACCTTTACCTTTACCTTTCCGTGAATCGGTGAGTGCGGTGGATTTAACAACTAAAAGGGAACGAAAAGTGTCCAAATGTTCCACCACTGCTAGCCTAAAAAGCCAGTACGCCAAATCAAAATATTATGAACACAAATGCTTAATAAAGCAAAAATAAAATCCAGGTTTGAGTTCCATCCGCAAAATCGGTTTCTGTTGATTGCCAACATACCGGATGGGATAAAAAATGCTGCATTTACATTTCAGACGTGGTCATTGCATGAATAAGCACAAGATTAAGGGTTCAATCTGAAAAGTGCACTTACCTATTGGAGTGGGTTTGGATTTGATTGAAGGGCAGGTGAGCCGCACATGGAAACAGAGGATGGATGGAGATGATTGAAGGAAAAGGAGAAAAAAAAGAACAATTTCAAAAGAAAATATTAACGTCAATCAACTATAGATATTCTACCCCAATTCTTCTTGGCTTTTCAGACATGCAAGAAAACTCCCATGGCGATGACAAGCCAATTATATGTATTATTCATATTATTTCACCATTGTATAAATAGCACTCTAGCGTTGGTATTAATAATATCATAATAATAAATCAAATAGCCATAAGGACATTTGGTTTTATTGACATGTTCTATGATGATCTATGATCATTTTGATAGTTATCAAGAATTCTAGCAACCATGTTCAATGGACCTTTCCCTACTCAAGCGGCAACCCCCTAGTTACTGTTGCTATGCCCCACAAGCTTTCCCACAGCTCTGCAGCATGTTAGTAATGTCCACTGAACAACGCCCCCCTGCTGATGATTCTCTCTCAAGGATTCCTGACAATATCGCTGTATGTTATTTGCCAAATGCCGCTACTTTATCTAAGAGAGTTGTACAGAAAGGCCTGAACTATTTGACACAAGGATATATCCATGACATTCGGATTTCG
>PIJE02004879.1:0-22382 GCA_002895965.2 Coryphaenoides rupestris | reverse complement strand
GAGAGAGATCAAATCCTCGACTGCCATCAACCACCAACCGCCACCACACCACCACCAACACCAACCACCAACACCACACCACCACACACCACCACCACCATCCACCTCCACCACCACCACCATCCACCACCAGTGTCAGTTGTGTGGCACAAGGTTGCACCAATGCACGCCCGGCCCCATAATATTAGCCGTTTTAGCATCGCATGGTTTACACATCACCCCATCAGCAGCGATGCCGCTAACACATTAGCCGGCGCTAGCTGACTGACTCAGCCCCGATCGCCTGCCAACGATGACACCTTTCGGCTGCCAAAGCCATCCCACTCGGTTAGCGGCTCAAATCACACACACACACACACACACACACACACATACATGCATAGACACACACACACACACACACACACACACACGGACACACAACCACACCCACACACATTTCTCCAGGACACAAAACAAACAAACAAACAAACAAACCAAAAAGGGAATATTTATCAAGTAGCATATGTCGTGGGGTATGTGTGTGTGTGTGTGTGTGTGTGTGTGAAGCATTCCTCTTAAAGTGTCAGTGAATCGCCTGTTTCAGCTTGAATTCGAACACGATGATGAAAAAAAAAAAAAGCCTTTTGTTCTCGGAAGGAGGGAAGACATGTTATCCCCACAGTTGGTTACGACTCAACTTGATGTGATATGTCAATAACACGAGCTTTACCTTGGAAGGAACGTTGTATACTTTTTGTTTAGATGTGCTTCATTGAACATGCCTTGTAAAATGGAGGTCACGGTCACAGTCACTGGCAGTGCACAGCCAACTGCGCGGCGAGTGTATTGAACTCAGGTAAACGATTGAGCGGACAGCCAGTGGGCACCGGTACCCCGCACACTTTTATTTAATCACACATACAGATTATATCACCATGCAAAGTCACAGAGAGTCACGCGGCTCCCGCCAAGCGACAAGGTGACTGACTGTGGAGGTGGTTGGCAGTTTTGTCATCCAGGGCAAAGCAAACTGAATGGGGGGGTGTGGGGTGGGGATGATGATGAGGAGTCGAGGACTACAGGGACCATGATGCATTGAGGCACTGAAGCAGGAAGTGATGGTGAGATTTATAATGTTCGGTTCAGGAAGGACGTTTCGGGGACAGGGACAGGGGACAGGAGGGGATGAAAAAGTGGCTGGCAGGTTGTTAGTCAAGGAGGATGAGGAAGAGGTTGCACACACAGATATGTACACACACACACACACACACACACACACCAGGGACACTGGGACAGCTGAGCAGCTGGAAATGAAACTGCACACGTTTTCTCGTCCATCACTCTGCGCCAAAAGATGAAAAATGCTCACCTTTTCACCCCACCATTGGTCTCCCACCACGACCCACTGTCTCACTCTCATCACACACACACACGCACACACACCTGCACCTGTGTGTGCGTGCATATATGCACGCACACACATGCACACACACAGACACACAGACACACACACTCTGACTCCTATTTTTTCGATGCACGCCTTCTCCAAGTGACCTTGTGGGGTTTGCCGTGCTGTTGTCATGGCAACCGGGGGGGAGAGATGCGATGTGTCGTTACCGGAATATATCCGCTGACTGCTCTGTCGTGTGTGTGTGTGTGTGTGTGTGTGTGTGTGTGTGTGTGTGTGTGTGTGTGTGTGTGTGTGTGTGTGTGTGTGTGTGTGTGTGTGTGTGTGTATTTCTGTGTGCATGACGAGCCTGGAATCTCACTTCAACAACAAACGAAACCGTCTCTCGCTGTCTCTGTCTCTCTTTCTCTCTCTGTCTCTCTCCCTCTCTCCCTGTGTCTCTCTGTATCTCCCTCTCTCTCTGTCTCTCTCTCCATCTCTCTCTCTCTGTCCTATTGCCGTCCTATCGCCAACCTGCTGGGCTCCAGAGTTTGCCTCAGAGTTTTAGGAGGGCGGGAGATTCCAGGGCAGCGCTCATCACGCCGGGACAACATCTGCGTCCCCATATGCCGTCACGATATTTTATCACCACCCTTGTCATCGCCTCTCTCTTATTCGGTGGCCAGGTGGTCGCCAAATAACAATCACTCAACAATCTCCCGCCCCCAAATCCCACTTAATCTTCCGGAAAACATGTTTAACCGAAAGTCGGAAAATCATTCAGACAGGAATAGTCCAGGTCTCTGGCCATGTGACACACTTGGTGCACCTGTCGCTGGCTTGGTCGTATTCTTTGTGAAAACCCACCCTGTTATCCTGTAAAACCGTTTTTTCCCCCTCAAAATTCACACAACAGACGTTACCACGGTGAAGTCTGACAATTTTCAGAAGTCTCTGCCCCTCCCCCCCCCCATCTTCTCCATCCATCTTTTCTCGTGTAACGACCGCCACGTCGGCCTTTTTCAGCAGGCATCGGCGGTAACAAGGTACAACCTGTTCCCGCCTGTTCTCTCCCTGTGCGAGGGGATGCAACCTCCACACCCCCGAGACACCCCGCCCCCCCCTCACTGTCAGAGCAGAGGGCGCTCACATCAGCGCACACACGGAGCCCTCGTCCTGACAGCTTCCACCCAGAGCCACGCGTCGCCACGGGAACCACGTTTGTCAGGCCAATCGCCATGAGGAGGAGGAGGAGGAAGAGGATGAGGAGGAGGGAGTTGGAGGAAAGGGATGGAGGAGGAGGAGGAGGAAGAGGATGGAGGAGGAGGAGGTGGAGAAAGGATGTGGGAGTAGCAGGAGGAACACCTTCCTCTGCCGTCATCTGGGTCACTGTAATGAGCCCTCCGAGAAGGAATACAGAGGAAAGAAAGAAAGGAACAAAAGAACAAACGAAAGGAAAGTCCGTGGGCGGGGGAGGCGTGGCGAGGTGGCGAGGTGGCGATTGAGGGGCACCGTGTCCGTCTGGAGATGGAGACGAAGCTTACATTTCCATCTCATCATCTCTGGTCCAATTACCCCTGCATTGTGATGGGTGTGAGAGTACCGCTGAACGTGCTGAGTGCCTCTGTTACAGCGATCGGCCCACGCTGATAAAACTCCCCGATATAGCTCGGCTCGGGCACGATCAATTTCCCCCGTCTTAAACACTAATCTGAGCAGTCACAAACTTCAAGGTGAGCGCATTAGGAAGACACGATCTTTATTTGATTTCAGAGCACGGACGCTGGAAGATTCGCCCCAAATTGTAGCGCGATGTCGCCCGGCGAGTGTTGAGACGTCGGTGTTGCAGACCGTCGCAGACGCCAGCGCTTTCTCTTTGTTGCCGTGACTCATCTTTGCAGAGCGTGGCAGCGGTTGTCAGGATGTGTCAGTCACCCCCTCCCCCCCCCCCTCCCATTCGCCACGGCAACAACATCATCGTCATAACGACACGTCACGCCACCCGACGTTACAACGTTCCTATTTCTGGACACCCCTCCCCCCCCTTCACGACACTTTTCATTCACACTGTGCGGTGAAATGTTAGCATGTGAGGGCGGCACACACATGTCCAGGGCTCTAAAACGATGGACACTTCAACATCAAAATAATGTATTTGTGGACTCAATTTAAATAAAAATGTGGCATATCCCCCCCCCCCCCCCCCCCCCCCCGCATTAAAGAGATTAGGTGGCTCCACACCTCAACACTTAGCTAGGCGGAGCCCGGGGATCGGACCAGCAACCTCGAAGCAAGGGAACGAACGAAGAAACACCTGACCTTTGGCGGCAAGGACACCGTCGTGTCGAAAGCCATTAGTTCCTCGAGAGGTGGCCCTTGTCTCCCCGCTTATCGTCATGATAACCCCCCCCCCCCGCCCCGCCACCAGCACCACCACACACACACATACCAGTTGACCGGTCTTTCCTCCTCTTGAGCATGTGACACGACTGTCGGCGTTCAAAGATCAACGGCCGATAGAAGCGCTCCGGATAACCTCAACACCCAGAACATATAATTGAATTCTCTCTCTCTCTCTCTCTCTGATCGGCCGTGCAATTGAAACACAACAGTGACTGACCATTGATGGGGTCAGTAGTATGTTGACCACCCTAATGTCCACTTCAGTTTTGCTACCTTTCCTCTCAGAAAGCAATTTCACCGAGACCGGTTTGAAGGGCGTGGATTTGTTGGTATTTGTGGGTTATTTTGCGCTCGTGTATTTTGCAGCCATGTCAGTTTTTTTTATTTGGTGTGTGTGTGTGTGTGTGTGTGTGTGTGTGTGTGAGTGTGAGTGTGTGTGTGGTGTGTGTGAGTCCGTGCATGGAGAATGTGTCACATGGAGTATAAAATGGAGCTGGCTGGGATGTGGGGCCCATCCCTCACTACCTCCCGCTCGGATAAACCGTCCGCTTCGGTCCTGTAACGCCGTCGAGCGCCGGGCAAGAAATCAACGCCGGCCAGAGGAGAATTTAATATCGTAACATGTCTGTTGGCACGGAAACTCTCCTTCAAAAAGGTCATCTCAAAATAGAGCTCTCGACAGACAGGGAAAAAATGAGAAATGCAAGCAAATCTCGTAAAAATGCAATGTGTACATAGAAATTCAACGTAGCTACACAAATGCATTGAATGCACATTCAGTGTTATGCATAAGCCAGATACAAAGGTTTAGTCTAGGATGAAAATTTTTAAAAAATAAATGAAAAAGAGTTTGAGAAATCCATAGAAGATCAGAAGGTCCCTTTTATAGGAAGTCTTTCCTTTCTTTTATGAGGGCTGTGGTAGCAGGTGTGAACCAGTCTGAGACGTTAACTGGACACGTGGGTAACTTGGATTTAGGACCCAATTTGGTGGGCCCACTCATAATTTGTAATGTATAGTCGTAAAGTATAAAGTCGTTGACTAAAGACCACCGGGATGACTGCCCCCCTCAACTGTTCCCCCAATGCCATCACACGCACATCTGGTCTTCCGTCTTGCAGCTGGATTTAGTGATCCTGCGGGAGGTTCGCTTTTAGGGTGTTTTCCTCCACACTTAGCTAGGAGGAGGAGGAGGAGGCCGGGGATCCGGCCAGCAACCTTCCGGTGGTTGCCACCAGACGACCGGCTCCGCTCGAGCCACTGAGCTACTGCTGCACCCCCCCCCACCCCTCCAGCATGTCAATATCTCTCCATCTCTTGTTCCCATCTCACGGCTACTTCCTCCTCCTCCATCAGGGAATCATTAAGTTCACCGCTGTTTTGTTTGTCCACTCCTCATCTTCTCCGATGCCACGAGGCACTTTCAGAGGGACACTATTAGCTCTCTCTCTCAACAATTCTCCCTGTTCTGTGTCGAACTCTGGCTTTTACACCGTCAGCGGCGCAGTACCGAAAGCCTTCCTCCCCTGGAATAAATCATTGTCGTTCCTGAAAGGTATTTCTCCAACCTTTTGGGGAGTCATCACTCGTGGCGGAGTGTTCCTTTGCTAGTATTTCCGCTATGAGCGGGCCGAGACGATAATCAATTACCAACTGCGCTGACTTTTAACGCTGTTTTTTTTTCCTGCAGCCTTTTCCTGGCACCTCCATGTGGTGTATAGTATCATCCCCTTGTGTATATATGGTGGTGCTGAGAGGATTACAGCTCACAAACAGCCGCTAGCTTCCCCATTTGGATTTGCCAACACTCGGTCAGTTGGGCGTAGTGTACAGTCAAAGCAGAACTCGGAGTCTTGAGTCTCTTGTGGAAGCTGGGGAGCTCATTCACACGAGTGATGTTTTGAACTCAATTTTCTGGCAAACAGAAAAGCTCTCAGAATTGCTCATTGGCGTGTAGGTTTTGCGTAACAACAGCAGCACTGCCTCTGCGCAGGCCTGACCTGCACACACACACACTGCTTTTCTCATCAGGAGTCCTCACAACGTCCCGTTAGTGCAGAACATCGAAGTGCCGGTCCCGCAGGAAAATGGGCAAATGTCTTGAGCGGGAAAAGGACATTAAGATGCAGTGGGTAGCGCATCATCGCTCACTCATCACGGTAGACTGCTGCTGTACGTTTGTTTACCCGAGTGGTGTGCGTGCCGTGTACATAGGCACATTGATTATTCCACCTCAGAGGTCACAGCATACTGTCGTTTATTTTAGTCCGACCCGTTTGAGCAGGGTTTTAGCCCCGTTGCTTTGTGTCGACTCAGCCTCATGCACGTGCATAAGGAGAACATAGGCGACAGTATATCCCCAGTTTAGGACCAGGAGGATCTTTCTGGACCCCTGTGGAGTTATAGTATGACCTTAAAACTGCCAGGCATCGGGATTTGACTCCCACTCATGGATCCTCGTTCTTCTTCCTCTGCTCTGTATACATCCCTACGGTATTGTTGAGAAACTCGAGTTTAACTTGAGTTTAGCTCGACACCCTTCCGAGAACAGGAACATGGCAAATCTGTACGAGAAAGCCTTTAGGCTTCTGAGAAACCAATATTCTCATGTAGCCTCACTCATGTCTCCTCAAGTCCATTCAGAGGTCCAAAAACAAAAAACCTGAACCATTAAATCAGCCGGCAGGGTGGTGGTTTCTGTTTAAATCAATGGCCCCTGCAAGCAGGAATGACTGTGTGTGTTTGTGTGTTCAGTGTGTGTGTCTTTATATACAGCAATATATACTGTATATTACTAAAGGGGAGCGTTCCCCCATCTAAAATGCTGTTGTATCCCCTAGCAACCCAAGCATGATGATTGACAGCATATATTGCTGGCTCATCCTCCTGTTAAATAATGGAGTCGGTGTCTGTACACCATTTAGTGTGTGTGTGTGTGTGTTTTCTGTAACTTTCCCCAGGCCCAAGCAGGGCTCCGGTTCTCCGGTGTTCTGCGCACACCCTACTCACTCCCAGTCCTCACCCCCTACCTCGCCGAACCCTTGGTTTTCGTCAGCATTTCATTTCTACGGGTGAGGTGTTAAAAATAGGCCCACGTCTCTCGCCTGCCATCTAATGAGAGATGTGGGTGAGGAGAGAGAGAGAGAGAGAGAGACATTCTGGTGTGAAGTCTGAGAGGGAAAGACTTTGGTGTTCTGTCTACCAGCGCCTTCCCCGAACGGAAAGCACCCTGTGCTAGAAGACATGGTGGATCTCTGTGACATAACGTTTGCTTCATGTTATGTTACAGGCCGGTTATGATGTTAGAGTGAGACTCAGAGAGAGAATGTGTTGTTACAGGCCAGGGTGATGTTATAGTGAGAGGGAGAATGTCATGTTACAGGCCAGGGTGATGTTATAGTGAGAGAGAGAATGTGTTGTTACACGCCGGGGTGAAGTTATAGTTGGAGAGAATGTGATGTTACACGCCGGGGTGATGTTATAGTGAACAAGAGAAGGTCATGTTACAGGCCTGGGTGATGCTATAGTGAACAAGATAATGTCATGTTACAGGCCTGGGTGATGTTATAGTGGGAGAGAGAATGTCATGTTACAGGCCTGGGTGATGTTATAGTGGGAGAGAATGTCTTGTTACAGGCCAGGATGATGTTATAGTGGGAGAGAATGTCTTGTTACAGGCCAGGAATTGATGTTATAGTGGGAGGAGAATATGTTGTTACAGGCCAGGCGATATGTTATAGTGGGAGGAAATGTCTTGTTTAACAGGGGCCTTTTGGGTGTGTTATAGTGGGGGAGAGAAATTTCATTGTTACAGGCCAGTGGTGTTATAGTGAGAGAATGTTCTTGTTACAGGCCAGGGGTGATGGTATAGTGGGAGAGAATGTCATGTTACAGCCGGGATTGATGTTATAGTGACAAAGAGAATGTTATGTTTACAGCCTGGGGGTTGATGTTATAGTGATGAGAGAAATTCATGTTACAGGCCTGGGTGATGTTATAGTGGGAGAGAATGTCATGCTTACAGGCCGGGGTGATGTTATAGTGGGAGAGAATGTCATGTACAGGCCTGGTGATGTTATAGTGGAGAGAATGTCATGTTACAGGCCTGGTGATGTTATAGTGGGAGAGAATGTCATGTTACAGGCCTGGGTGATGTTATAGTGGGAGAGAATGTCATGTTACAGGCCTGGGTGATGTTATAGTGGGAGAGAATGTCATGTTACAGGCCTGGGTGATGTTATAGTGGGAGAGAATGTCATGTTACAGGCCTGGGTGATGTTATAGTGGGAGAGAATGTCATGTTACAGGCCTGGGTGATGTTATAGTGGGAGAGAATGTCATGTTACAGGCCTGGGTGATGTTATAGTGGGAGAGAATGTCATGTTACAGGCCTGGGTGATGTTATAGTGGGAGAGAATGTCATGTTACAGGCCAGGGTGATGTTATAGTGGGAGAGAATGTCATGTTACAGGCCGGGGTGATGTTATAGTGGGAGAGAATGTCATGTTACAGGCCAGGGTGATGTTATAGTGGGAGAGAATGTCATGTTACAGGCCAGGGTGATGTTATAGTGGGAGAGAATGTCATGTTACAGGCCTGGGTGATGTTATAGTGGGAGAGAATGTCATGTTACAGGCCTGGGTGATGTTATAGTGGGAGAGAATGTCATGTTACAGGCCTGGGTGATGTTATAGTGGGAGAGAATGTCATGTTACAGGCCGGGGTGATGTTATAGTGGGAGAGAATGTCATGTTACAGGCCGGGGTGATGTTATAGTGGGAGAGAATGTCATGTTACAGGCCTGGGTGATGTTATAGTGGGAGAGAATGTCATGTTACAGGCCGGGGTGATGTTATAGTGGGAGAGAATGTCATGTTACAGGCCGGGGTGATGTTATAGTGGGAGAGAATGTCATGTTACAGGCCGGGGTGATGTTATTGTGGGAGAGGGACGGAATCCGAGCTTGAGTTTAGACACATCCATCATCGGGGCACCAATGCAGCACTCGGGTACGATGTTTGGAGGTGAGCTGGAGGTGACATTTAGTGCATAGTGCTCTTCCGGGACCTTGGGCCAAGAGCGTCGCCGGTGTTCAATCAATAATTCAAATAATCTCTTCTCGTCGGTCTCTCTTCCTCCCCCTCTTCCACTCATCTCGTCTCTTACTATCTCTCTCACTCTTCCTCTCACTCACTCTCACTCTCTTTCTCATTCTCTCACTCAGCCTCCCTCTCAGTCTCAGTGCTCTCAGACTCTCTCTTATCCTCTCTCCCTCATCCTCTCTCGGCCTCTCTCTAAAGGCTATAGAGTGTTATTTATGAGCGCTGTCATCGGCCCACCCACTCCATCGAGTGGCGTCTCTGCAGTGTATGGATCAGCCACAGATTGATCTGCTGACTCCTGGGTTTCCCCCATGATGACTCACATGTTGTATGTATTGTCTGTGTGTGTGTGTGTGTGTGTGCACGCACGCACGGGTGTGTGTCTGTATGTGTGTGTATCCGCGTGCGTGCACGTGTGTGTCTGCGTGTGTGTCTATGTATTGATGATCACATCGCATTTACCAGCAGGGGCCAATTAGCTCCAGCAAAATAATTTTGCGTGTGTGTGCTTATGGTGACTGAATGTGTATGCGTTCGTACGCCCGCTGCCTCTTAATAAGCAGCTAATCTAACTTCGAGGCTCTGACCTGGATTGATGAAGCTTTTTGTCCCTGGCGGCTTGCCATGGACATCCATCTCCGGGCGATATTCAAAACTCCTTATTCCCTCCATCTTTCTCTCTCTCTCATGTCTTCCATCTTCCCCCTCTCTCTTGCTCTGTCTCTGTCTGTCTCTTTTCTTTCATCCGTCTCTCGCTCTGTCTGTCCCTAAAAAAACAAATCATTTGACAACGGTAACTTTATTTGTCTTCATCACAAACAAAAATGTGTCGATGCACATTCCTGCGTGAATATTCATATGAGAATTTGCATGGACTTCTTTTATCTTAAATATGCACGGAGTGAGTGTTATTTTTAGCCTACCGTGCATTGAAACACCATCTGGCATATTGCATATTCCGATGCGAATATAATTTTAAAACGGTGCCTGAAAATGTGATCTTGGGATGAAGAGGATGAGGAATTAATCCATTGAAGCCGCGATTAGATAACCTGAATACAAAAATAATTAAATGATCCTGGGAAAAGGTATTTTAAAAAAACGACATGCGATTCTATTTCGAGACTTAGAGAATTTGCATACAACGCCTTCAAGTGACACAGATGGTGAAAGCGAGAAGTGGGCGGAACCATGCGATTTGAATCAATCGACCGTTCGATTGTGTGACCGTGCGAAAGTGCAGAAAACATGCTAGCCGGCTGCCTGTGAATCCGCCACGGGTCTTGACGGGGGGCCGGTGGACCATGATAAGCGTGGACAAGTGTTTGTCAGACATACTGTGAATGCAAGAGATCGAGCAATGAATACAGAACGGTGAATGAACAACGTCATCCCGTTTTCCGGCGATTGTTTTCCCTCTCATGTTGCCTCTTTCATTTCGTCGTGATGGGAAACACGTATTCCTCTCCGCGCTCATACCTCCTTGTACCTGCAGCTGTGCTTTGGCAGACATACCCCTCCCTCCCCTTCCCAATAACGCTCACACTCACATCCTCACCTGTCACCCGTCTTGCATTCACGCTAAATAAAAAATGAATTAATACAATCGGTGACACCACCAGCTGTGCCTGCAAGTATATTTTGTGCGTGGCAGGTTGCGAGTGGCATTATTATTATTTATATTTTGTCAAAATAGCCTATTACTATCTGACAGGGAATGGTGAAATGCTACTTCAGCTGATACTTTAGCAAAGACAAAACAGGAAAAACAGGAAAATAAAACAATAAAATATAATAATAATGACACGACGTAACATAATGCAACAAAATAAAAGCTAGCCAATTCGAGATGCGTTGACCTAAATCCCGTTTTCTGCAATTCCTCATGTTTTCCTTTTATTTTCCGGAACATTCACCGGCATGACCTCGATTTCCACGCGCGGAAGGATTATTTTTCTGTCTTTTAATGTGTTCTTTCCTCCCAGAGTTCGTAAATAGTGCTGTGTGTGTGTGTGTCTGTGTCTGTGTCTGTGTGTCTGTGTGTGTGTGTGTGTGTGTTTGTGTCTGTGTGTGTGTGTGATGGGTTAGTGCCCCTGCATGAAATCGTTAGTCACGCACACATACACACACACACGTCATGAGGTAAGGGAGGGACGCATACAGTCACTCACACATCACACACACACACACACACACACACACACGAGAGATCAGTCCAGTGTGTGCACAAGCAACAGCAACGAGTGTTATTTCTAAACAGCTGCGTTTTACAAACTCAGAGCATTACCGCAACATGTCTCCCCCAGTTTGAAAATCCTCAGATGACAACGTGGCATGAAGTCATGCTTCCCCCTACTCCCCCCCTACTCCCCCTTTAAAAGGATCAGATGAATTTCAAGTACGCCCCGGCGAAAATGAAACTCTGCAATCGTATCCAGCCCCCCTCCTCCTCCTCCTCCTCCTCTTCCTCATACGTATATATTAGCCTGCTCCGTGCTCCGTGTGCATCAGATCGGACGGGAGGGGAAAAAGCTTATTTATGCAGAATATATTCCCGCTCACTAGCCGACTCTCGTGTTCCGCCCGACGGACTGATTAATTCTCCATGAGGAGCGAGAGGAGCAGAGGAGGAGGAGGTGGAGGAGGAAGAAGAGGGAGGAGGAGGGAGTGAAGGGAGGAGGGAGAAAAAGGAGGATGAGGAGGAGTAGGAGGAGGGTGAGATGCAAATGGGACGATGACTTGGTGTGACAAGACGGTTCCGGGGCGGGGGGGTGAAGGGTGGGTGGATATGTTTGATTCATGGTGCGTTTGTAACGTGGGATTGAGAGTGGCAGGAGAGACTGAAGTGGAGCAAGTGACTTGTTGGGTAGTCGGTGGTGGTGGAGGTGGTGGTGGTGGTCTGCTATATACTTTACGGATTAATTCATGACATTAAGCGACGAAACAAACAGCGTCTACCAGACAGCATGCATGTGCGCACCGTACGTACATAGTGTGCAGACTCTCTGGGGATTTGATTGGCTCATAGCCGACCTGTAGCGACGTGATTTTAGCGACGCTGGCTGCACTCTGGCTGGGCGGGGGCGGATATGGAGAAATGTATTATTCCGATAAACGTGGCCCGATAATCACCCGATGACGCACAATATATACAGTATGTCCAAATATTGCGATATGCTTATGGAATCAAAATGGCATTTCAACATGGTCAACATTTCAAACCTCATATTTGATCGTTTTAAGGGCATATCTTCACAATCATAAGTCATACCCTGAATTTTGATAGATGCTACAACGCTACGGGGTTCAAAGATGAAACTGTAAATACTGAATCATTGGTCGCCCAGCCTGCCCGTCACACCAGATGGAGGGAGAGAACGAGAGGATGGAAAAAGAGAGAGACAATGAGAGCGGGTGGGGGGGAGTACGGGGGGGGGACGCAGAGTAACGGACTTAGAGGACAGTGGAACGCACAGTTCTATGTTACATGCTTCTTTTCTTCACACGCCTTCTTTCTTCACCACGCCTCTCATTCATTCATATCTTCCTTTAACCTTTAGATCACCCCACAGTGGAACGCACACACCACACACTCAAATCATATCTCCTAACCTAATCCCATTTAACACCATAGTTCAAGTGCACAGCGCATGTGTGTGCGTGTGCGTGTGCGTGTGCGTGTGTGTGTGTGCACCTGTATCCATGCTTCTATCTCCCAAAACCCAGCGTTGCACATCGAGTCTTCTAATGACATTGGACGTGTTAATTATGTGCACAGGTGCAACGGCTAGACTAAGTGCAGTGCATAAATATATCACATCCATTGAAAGTCGGAATTTTCGACAGAAAATGGACAGGGGATAATTGTCCAGTCTATATTATATTTGTGTATATATTTTCAAGTTTCAAGTATTTTATTGTTCACTTACAGTGGGTGAGTGACAGGTAAGCTTTTTTCAATGTTTCAAGTTTCAAGTATTTTATTGTCACTTCACAATTTACACGTGAGTATAAGCAGTGAGTGAAAAACTTTTTGTGCAAAACGCCCGACAGCCGACAGTAATTATAAAAGAATACAAAATAGAAATAGAACTATGCAAAATAGAAATAGAACTATGAATATAAATTCTCTGTAAAATAAGTAAATGAAATATAAAATGAAATGGAATATACAACAAAAATATCCAGGTGAGCAATACACATATAAATCAATGTACTAAAATATACATTGTTATATGCTGACATTCACAGAATGTCACAGAATACCTTCAGACAGTCAACACAACACTAGCACCAGCAGTTGGCACCAGGACTAGCACTAACACTAGCACCAGCACTAGCACAGCTAGCACCAGCAGTAACACTAGCACCAGGACTAGCACTAACACGAGCACAGCAGTACACACTAGCACCAGGACTAGCAGTAACACTAGCACCAGGACACAGCACTAGCAGTAACACCAGCACTAGCACCAGCACTTAACACTAGTAGCATGAGCAGTAACACTAGCACTTAGCACCAGGACCAGCACTAGCAGTAACACCAGCACTAGCACCAACACTTAGCACTACTACCAGCACTAGCTTCAGCAGTAACATTAGCACTTAGCACCAGGACTAGCACTAGCACTTAGCTCTTAACATTGATGCCGAACTTGTTCAGCAGTCTGATGGCCTGACTGTGGAAGCTGTCTTAATTAATATAATTTAATATAATATAATTTAATTACATTTAAGTTATTAGTTGTTGCTAAAAGGCAGCTGGCCATCATCTCAGTGCAGACACTTCAAAATGAATCTGTGCTTAAACAACTTCCTGTAGGTAGAGACAAACAGGAAGCTAGTGTCTTCTTTATATGGACGTCCACTCGATGGACTCCCCTCTCCTCCCCCTTGGCCCCCCCTAGTGTTTTACTGGTGTTCCTGTGCCACCTTATCACGGCATCCAATAAGTGAAAAGGTAGGGAAACCTTACTCCTGTCTGATCTAAATCTGGCTTAATGTGGTTTCCCAAACACAGTTGCGAGCACTTTAAGAGAATTGAAAGTGCTGTATCACTGCTCAAGGCCAGTGGCTTGAATTTATAATGACACATTCACTATGAAGCACATTTAATACATAAACAGGATTTCGACTGAGAATATAATAATGAGACGATATTATATGTGTATATATTATGTAAAAATTTACATTTGGCATCTTTACGTCTTTAAGTGTAGTAGTTAGGGTTAGAGACTGGCTTCGTTCGCTGTGTGCATGTGTGTGTGTGTGTGTGTGTGTGTGTGTGTGTGTGTGTGTGTTTGTGTGTCGTGTGTGTGCTGCGTGTGTGTGTGTGTGCGCGCGTGTGTGTGTTGCCTTCGTCCAACTTGTTTGGCTGTCCTAGTGGCTCTTTTTTTTCCCTCTCTCGTCTCGTCACCTCTACCTCTCGTGGACTTTCTCTCAGAAGTCTCGCCCTCGCTTTCTTATCGTCATTCCTGTCCTTTCTTTCTTTCCTTCCTTCCTTCTCTCCTTCCCTTTCCTTCTCTCCTCCCTCCTGCCGTCCGTGTAGCCTTGCTTTGGTCAGCTCCCCCCCCGCCCTCGCTGTACAATGACTTTCTTTTTCCCGTCGTGCTGTTTCATTGTCTGTCACTCTGTGTTTGTCCCTCTGCAGACAGACAGACAGACAGCAGACAGAGACATACAGAGAGAGCGAGATAGAGGGAGAGAGAGAGAGAGATGTTGCAGCCTCAGCCTCAGTCCGTAGCCACGCAGTAGCTTAGCACAGAAACCAGCCAGTGCCCTATGATAAAGGGATGCTCTAAGTGTTGCAGTCTTAAATGGTGGAGGCTGATTTGCCTCCGACGCCACCCCCACACCCACAACCCAAGCACCACAGCCCTACGAAGATAGGCGGGAGATGAATAGGGAGAGGAAAGAATGGAGAGGAGGATATAAGGGAAGCGACGAGCTATCGCGGACATTCTTGGCTCCTCTTCGTGAGGTTCAGCCGCCTCACTGTAGTTTTTCTGCCTCCTTTCATGCAGCGGAATGAAATACCCCTACCTCTTAGACTGCGCTCATTTGGGGGATGCAATGGGAAAACGGAGGAAGAGTGGGGTGAGGGCCAGTGGGAGGGAGCACAAGCATCAAACGGTCCAGCGCTCGCTCATCAGAAGCACTGGAGTCCCCCGCCCGACACCAATGCTGCACAGTCCCACGGTCATCCTCATCACCACCCCCACCTGCAGCCTCAGCCTCAGCACCACCACCACCACCATCAGTCTCACGCCACGGCACAGCCCCCACCGGAACCGGAGACCCAGCCGAACCAGAACCGGAGCCAAACCCGAACCAGAGCCGGAGCCGGAGCCGGAGCCGGAGCCGGAGCCAGAGCTCCAGCCGGAACCAGAGCCGCAGCCAGAGCCAGAACCAGAGCCGGAGCCAGAGCTCCAGCCAGAACCGGAGCGCCAGGCCCAGTCCACGCTCGTGGAGGTACCATGTGAGCTCAGCCCCCCCGCAGACGTCCCCGTCGCCAGCGAGGAGGAGCAGGAGGAGGAGGAGGAGGAGGAGGAGGAGGAGGAGGAGGTGCCGCAGGCTCAAGGGGCAGAGACAGAGGCGGAGCCCGGGAGGAGGAGGCCGGAAGAGGAGGAGGTGCCAGTGGCGGAGGAGGAAGGGGGAGAAAAGGAGGACGAGGAAAAGAAGGAAAAGCAGGAGGAGGAGGAGCAAGAGGAGGAGGAAGGGGGAGGAGTGAAAGGAGGCGGAGGCGGGGCCGGGCGGCGGGCCAGCCTGCACCACACGGCCTCCCCGTTGAGGGTGCAGCGAAACGGGGCGAGCTGCCACGCGGCCACCTCCGAGTATGAGCTGTCGCTCGACCTCAAAAACAAGCAGGTAGGGCTGTGTCTGGGGATGGGGGCGGGGCTGAGTGTTGTTGTGACGTTGTGGTGGGGGGCGGGACTTATGTGGTGTACTGTGCGTCCTGTGGTGGTGGTGATGGTCGATGTTGTTGTTGTGTGAGTTTCTGCCGTGGCTGCGATGCCAACGTCGTGTTTTGGGGGGCGTGTCTCGGTGGCTGTGGGGGTGTGAGGGTGTGAGGGGTGAGGAGGGGGGTGTGAGGGTCCGTCAGGGCCTGCCGGGGGTGAGGAGGGGTTCTGTGGTGTGTGACGTATCAGCCTGGACTGGAGTGTGTGACGTTGTGTGTCAGACATGCTGTGTGGTGATGGTGATGATTCTGGGGTCTGGTTGGTGGTTCCATGTTCTGGGGTTCTGTTGTTCTGTTGTATCCTCTCATGGGGGTTAGCCGTGGTTTACTTTCATCTTTCATCTCCTTTTCCATCGTACTATTATTATTATTATTATTATTATTTATTAATTATTATTAATCATCACTCCATATTGCCATCGTTTCATGATTTGGTCTCTCCACCCCCCCCCCCCCCTCTCCCCTTCCCCTCCTAATTGTTCTGTTGTTGTTGTTTACTGATATAATAGAAACTATTACAAATCTATTGTATGTGTAGAGAAGGTGCATGCTTGTGTGTGTTTGTGTGTGTGTGTGTGTGTGTGTGTGTGTGTGTGTGTGTGTGTGTGTGTGTGTGTGTGTGTATGTGTGTCTTTCAAACATTCAAACACGCACACACTCGCAACACATGCAGATGAGAAACACATCAACAGTGTGTTCATATTTGGATTTAGTTTATTGTTATAAATCAATAATCTAATGGATAATTAATTTACATATCATCATCCCAGAGGCACTAGATGCCAATGTGTTGTTGCTTTCTGTATATATGTATTTCCATATGCTCATGTGTGTGTACACCCTCATTGTCATTGTGTGTGTGTGTGTGTGTGTTTATAATAAGCACCATGAGCATCATCATCATCATCATCATCATCATCGCCATATCTTTCTGTCATTCTCCCCTTCCAAGGTCCATCTCTCAACGGCCACCCCTTCCATCCCTGTCAGCGCCCCACATCCCCCCTTTACCCTCCATCCCCCCGTCACCCTCCAGCACCCTGCTCTCCGACCAGGTAAGGTAGATCGCCCGCCTGTGAACCAGCCACCCACCCATCCTTTTTGTTTTTTGGTGTCACGGTTGGTGGTGAGGTGAGCACCCAAATGCAGGACAGCCAGCCAGGCAGGTGACGGTGATTGGATTGAATTGAATTGAATTGAAATCTGACAAATATAGAGACATGAGGGGTGATTACAGATGAGACACAGCTGGGGGCAGACAGGACACAAGGCAAACATAGAACTAGAACAACTAGACCGGGAACACAATGGTCTCTAAAACGTTTATACTAGTGTAGCTCTTTTACACCGACGTCATCCGCCACACACAGCAAGCGAGGGGAGATGGTTGCCTAGCGACTGCTGACCTGCTTTCGTCTGAGGTCGGGAGTCTTGCGTCAGGACAACATCTTCATAGGCTCTCTTCAGCGAGCGGCCATGTTGGTTCGTTGGCCTGGGGGGGGGGGGGGGGGATCGAATTGAAATCTGATCCTTTTAGTATCTTTGGGGGAAGCCATAACAACCCAATGGAAAGGCGTTCTCAATGCTATCTGGGGCCGGGGCAATGGAATGCATTGGGGTTGTTGTCATGGTTTCCACGATGATTCTAGAATATTTACCCGCCCATAACCAATATGGCCGCCAGGTCTATAGACACAGGGCTGGAGAAGATAAGTTGATAGAAAGTTCTGGAGTTAACGAGCGATCAGTCCGAACTTTAGGATTTTTGTGTTGAACTTCCGCGGCCTGTGGCAGATGTCAGATCGCCCTCATGAGAAAAGGTCAAAGGGAAATTTAGAATAATGAATCTGCCATTATATGACCTTTTGGGGTGTTGTTAATGAATGAATAATTAAGAATGAGTAATTCTGTAGGAATTCATAATAAGTGTTTGATAAGCATAATAAGCCAGAACATTTGTTTCATGTTCTGTCAATACAGGGAAATGTGTTTCTGTTTAGTGTCTTGGATTATTTGACCATCCAATGAAAATAGTGGACAATATTTATTTTCAGTTTGATGAGCAAAGGATTAAAAACATTGGACCTCATTCACGAACATTTTCTTAAGTGTCTTCTTAAATATCTTCTTACGAACTTCGTAAGAAATCTGTCCGCCGGATTCATGAACGCGGGGAAATGTGTTCTTAAACCGCCAAAGTGTTCTCAGCTGCGCTCCCCCGATGAGGAATGCCACTCATTCTTAAATGGAACTCGCGTGCTCTACACCTGAATTAGCATACAGACACGCCCCGCCCAGCTCCTTATAAGGGCAACAACAGGACCGTGTGCCCACAGAATCATGCCAAAGCGAACAGTGAAAACCGATGGTGCACCGGCCAAACCAGTCACATGTCACAACATCATACCAGTAAGATGAGCAGTGGAATGTTTCTCCACTGGCTCTTACAATGTACACACTAAGCAAGGTCAAGAAAATAGAACCAACAATGAAAAATAACAATCGAGAACAAGACGGCTGAGAGCAGATTCAATTGTACAGTTGAGTTAAATACATGAGTAGGCTACTTGTGGATCTTCATAGGCGTAGAATTTAGTGGGGACGCTGGGGACATGTCCTCACCAATATCCAGCGATATCCATCCCCCCCCCCCCTCCCCATCAGAACCACGAAGTAACGGAGCCCCCCCCCCCCCCCCCCAAGAGATGCTGACTCGGAGCCCGCACGCGCGCCTCACTGGAGCGTAATTGCGCATCCTTGGCGCAATATCTGTGATGTCCACCAATAACAACAATAACAACAACAATACGTCCTTGGGCCCTATGTATGTTATGTATATTATGTATATGATGTATATTATGTAGGCCTATATGATATATTTTAGTTATGGATATTCACAGAATGTAAATGTGTCAATTCTATTCCCCTATGGCTATATCCACGCGATTGAGTTTAGTGCTTATTTATTTATTCACTGCCATTTGCAGTGTTCGTGTCGTGCTTTTATTTATTTTAGGACATCACGATGCCTCGTAGAATCATGACTATGCATGTGAAACGTAATTGTTAATGATACAAATATTCTCGTATTTATTATTATTATAATTATTTACATCCGAGGATGTCTGTAGAATTGATGTGAACGCAATCACCAATGATTTCTCACAAATTCAGCCCTTAAGAACATGGGCGCACTCCAAATAGGTCGATACGACTGCTTTTCCGCGTTCTTAAATCCTGTTCTTAGCTAAGAACCAATCCCAGATAAGAAAACTTTCTTGAATGCCAAAATTGTCGCAGGAACTTCGTAAGTGGAGTTAAGAAGACATTTCTTCTTAACTTTTTCTTAACTGCGTTCGTGAATGAGGTCCATTGAATTAAAGAAATATTATATATTATATATTTTCTAAATATATTGACAGTAACCTAGTTACAGTGACATTTAAAAGTGTTCTCCCTCACTTTTCCTTCAAAAGCTACTGCAGTCATCATCACTGGCTTCCTCCATATTTATAACTTTTCTTCTGAACTTAAATGTAAAAAAAAAAAGTGTTTTTTCATTTTATTTAGCAAAAGTGAGGGCGGCTGCAGTGAAACAAGTTGTGATGTTTGAGACGCCGTTTGAACTCAGTGACATCACCATTCTGTCAGCTTAATGAAGTCTGCAGCCTAATTGCTCCTCATCGATGTCCAATAAAACAATTAGGGGCATAAATCACAGACAACTTACAGAGGAGGGATCAATTAATTCCTCAACTTTTCCACTTAGAGCTCTGTCTTACAACTCCTGTCCCCCTGTCTCAACCCCCCCCCCCCCCTCCCATTTCATGCCAGAATAGTTTTTGGTTCATTTTAATTCTGGTTTCTTTACTTCATCATTTATGTACAACTGTCCACCACTAAGCTTCTGGGCTAGTTCTGGTGCTCAATAGCCCCCCTCCAAACGAATAGCATCCCCTTTAAGCTCACATCTCCCTCGCCATTTCCCTTTGTGTTTCAACCCTGATCCCTCCCTCTCCCTCTCTGTGTGGCGGTCCCCGTGGTGAGTCTATTGACATGCAACACGTATCAAGACACACACACAAAGCATCCCCTGACCTTAATGAATGTTGTCCCCGGATTCTTGACCCAGTGCACCAGCAACAGCAGAAGAAGAAGAAGAAGAAATAAACAATTCAGACTCAGAGCTCGTTGTTTATTTCACAACCCTTCGTCCCTGATGAGGTGAAGCCTGTTTTGTCTCTCGTCTCGTTATGAAAAGGACTCACGGCACACATGGCGTCCATCTTGGAGAGCGGTCAAATTGATAAGGGCAGCCTTGTTATATCAGGAGAGGAGCGGAGGCTGATGAAGAAGGAGTCATGAATATGCAGGCCGAGTATCACCAGTCGACGTTGACTACGGCAAGCAGAAGGCTCCAATTCGGCGCTCATCCTCCTGGTGGAGAGAACTCGCCAGTCAGTGGAAGTGAAATGCGGATTCCTATTCATGGAGACGCTTTCATATTCTCCCCGCATCGGCCCTTTTATTCTGTGGCTCTCTCTCGGCAGTGCAATTTAAATGGAGGGGAGGGTGGGGGGGGGGAGATAAGATGGCTCTTCCAGTGTCACTTTGCCTCCTCTCAAGACCTTTTGTGTCGGGCTCTGTCAATTCAGACGGCCAATGAGCGCGAGGCTCGCAATCGCCCTTTCATAAAATGATAAATATTAAATATGCGCCACTTCTCGGAGCAGGAGATGGCAAGATGACTTTGCCCAGCGGGACGTAACTACATCGGGGGGGGGTGCGCTGGTGTCTGATGTGTAGAACGAATGCTCTAACAGGCTTAATTGCGTCATTATACATATTCCCTCTGCGTTCATTCGTACGGGCCCCAGAAAACGATTTTGCCCACAATTACCCAGCCGAGTCTCTACGGCGACGCTGTGTGGCCTTGAGGGAGTTTCGAAAGGTTGGAGAACTGTGTTATTATGGTCTGTACGAGTCTCAAGAGGAAAGTACACCGCTGTTTCCCGATTGTGTGTACTATGAGTGACGGGGTAGAAGGTAGGGGCGGGGCACTCAGATGATAGTGCAGTGAGACTGAGGTGTGTCTAATACATTTAATATAATATATTGTGTTATTTCATTCGTGTCATTCTGTCAACGTTCCATGAAACAGTCTCCCAAAAGCACGCGAGCAAAAAGAAGTTAGACGTACGTAACTTGTCGGCTGGCACTTGACTCGACTGTAACCGTTTCACAGTATGACTCCGACCGAACCGTAATGAGAAATAGAGGAGGGAAGAAGTGTAATATCATGACTCGAGTGATGTTGCTCATCAATTACAAAAACAGATCCCTCCAAATCCAATTCCCGCTGTCATTGAAAAGTCTATTATAGCTTCTTTTTTATCTCCTCACGACCACAATGTCATTCATCACGCTTTTTCCCTCACTCATATTATCCTATTACTTACGTTCACATCCACTCGAGCTCATCCCGCTTTTTCCCGACATTTTATACTCGTCTTTGTCTTCCACGCACCAGAGAGGAAATAGGAAATAGAAGTGTCTAAATGCCTCCGTTGACAAGATGGCGGACATCTCATACCTTATAGAATGTGTCCTGAGCCACGATTGGAGGGTTTCAGTCATGTGATCTGAAGTTCCATCTTGGTTCCCTCTCGGTAGTTTAGAACCAATATGGCCGCGAGGACATCACAAATGTCATTTAATGCCATTTTTATGCATGTGTGTTGTTTTGTAATGCCATAATGGAAAGCACTTTGAGCTGCATTTGATGTATGAATGGTGCTATATAATTAAAGTGTATTAATGTGACCGTATCCGCCATGTCGGTCTCGTTGTGTTGCAGATCGAAATGCTAGAGCACAAGTACGGCGGCCACCTCATCTCCCGCCGCGCCGCCTGCAAGATCCAGACGGCCTTCCGGCAGTACCAGCTCAGCAAGAACTTCGAGAAGATCCGCAACTCGCTGCTGGAGAGCCGGCTGCCACGGCGCATCTCCCTGCGCAAGGTGCGCGCACCCAACGCCGAGGGCTTCTCTGCCGAGCGGGCGCTGGCCGAGGGCTGCGGCTCGCCGGCGACCGCAACGGTCTCCTCAACGGGGGCGGGGGCGGGCGGCATCCCGCTGGTGCGCTCGCCCTCGCTGCCCGTCACCGTGGGCGGGGGCAACACTGGCGGTACCGGCAGCCTCACCGACCTGGAGGACTCCTTCACGGAGCAGGTGCAGTCGCTGGCCAAGTCCATTGACGATGCACTCAGCAACTGGAGCCTGAAGGCCATGTGCTCCCTGCAGGAGGCCGGCGGGTACCAGTTCACTGCCGAGTCCTTCAGAGCAGCGGCGGCTGCGGCGGGGGGAGTGGCCCCCGGGGTAGGCGTGGCCGACAAGGAATCGACGGCGACGACGCTCCCGAACCCTGTGAATGCGTCGCCAAGCGACCTCTCGCGGAGCGCCAGCAAGGTGAGGCGTTCGGAGTGACGTGCAAATGACGCCGAATTACGCGTCTCCTCTCATGCAGGAGACTCCGCTCCGCCTCGCAACTGG
>PIJE02004878.1:5000-20000 GCA_002895965.2 Coryphaenoides rupestris | reverse complement strand
GGTACAGTGATGCTACAATTAATATATCTATGTCTTCTATATCCTATAGATATAGAAGACATAGATATAGATATAGATATAGATATAGATATAGATATAGATATAGGCCTCCATACTGTACTCACCAAACACCACCAGCCAGGCACAGTGACGCTACAACAAAAAAGAAGGATGCTTCAGTTTCCTAGCAACCTAACATATTCTTTTGACTGGTTCCCTCTTTTGTTTGCACCTAATGGGAGCTGATGAGGGGAGACAGCGGCAACGCAAGGCAGACACACACAGAGAGACCCAGAGAGCCTCCAAACAGTCCGTCCATATACAAATGAGACCCCCCCCCACCCCCCCCGCCCCCCAAAAAATACTATAGTTGTATGCTTCTTTCAAAGAATACACACACACACACACACACACAAAATTACGTCAAATTGCACCACCGCCTTCACCCCCGCCCGCCCGCCCGCCCTCCCGGCCCGGACGCCCATTCATCCATCATAGACTCAAGCCTGGGCAGACGTCACTTAGGCGCCCTGGCACAAAATCAATGTCCCAGACAAGCGAGACCCCCATTAAGAGTTTGCTAAATCTAGGAGATGAACCATGTGAGGTCCATCAAACCCCCCCCCCCCACCACCTACCCATCGAACCCTTCCCTCATCCTCACGGTTGGATTCTGCTTTGCCGTTTTTCTTTATTTTTAAATGAAGGTACAATTTGTTTTTGAACACGCTTCCCTTTATTTTCCCCGGGAGGAACGGGTCCATTAGACTAATGGATGAGTGTGGCACAGTCCTTCAGCTCAGCATTGATAGTGTTTGTGTGTCTGTTGTTTTGTGTTGTGCTCACACGTGGCAAGCGGGCCTGTCTACCCCCCCGAAAACCAAGTCAGCCAGCCGGCAGGCACACAGCTCTCAGAATAGTACGACCTGTTTACATTTTTGCACAGCATGGAACACAGCATGGAACACTGTGCCATTGCATGCTTCCTATACTGTGCCTATATATACTGTATATATATATATTTATATTCACCTTGCCATCAAATAAACCCCATTCATCAGAACTCCGTGTGAACGGCTTCTGGGTCGTCTGACGCGTCAACAGTCACGAGTGCGGCGGCGGGGGGGGGGATGAAGGTCTTTTCGACGAAATGCTGATCGACATGGTCCTGCTAACAGGAACACACAGCGTGGCCCTGCATGAGAGAGAGAGACAGAGAGAGAGACAGAGACAGAGAGAGAGAGAGAGAGAGAGAGAGAGATAGAGACACACACACACACACACACACACACTCCATCCACCGTCTGCCTGACTGCCTCAAACAGAGATTTGCTCCGGGTGCCACATGAGAAATAGCCGCGCAGAAGGCGGCAGGCAGGCGGAAGGAGGAAGTAGACACAGACAAAGACCAGGGCTTGGCACAACACTAAACAGATTCTCTCCGCTTGTTCCGGTAAATTATGCATGATCTCCCCGCTGCTGCATTATGCAAGCGGCGGTGGCGAGTAGGATGCATGCAAATAAAGCAGCGGTGTTTTTCGTGTGTCCGCGGAGGCAGGTGATTTGGGGCGGGACCCTCGTCTTCGTCACGGGTCGTGACTCCCCTCGGTGAGCCTTCAACGATCCAAAAACCGTGGCGTGGCTTACGATAGGAACCGTTGCGCCATTATTGTGTCTTGTGTATGGCAACCTTTTTTCCGAGGCTATTCCGTAGCTTGTGTCAGCAGTGACATCGTTAAATAACATATGAGGCGGTCCTGCCTAGCGAGACAGTGTATCGTGTGGACCAATAGAAATTAAGTAGACAGACATCAGGATTGCGGCGTAAAAACTTAAGCATGTATTTCAAAATGATGTGGGGAAAAGATAAGATAAGATAAGATAGAACTTTATTAATCCTGAAGGAAATTCTTTTGCCAGAACATAATAATAAAAACAATAGAATAATAAACAATAGTACAATAGTATAATACAATAATACATTTACAAATTTACAGTGAAGGTAGGGGAGGGGAAATAACGCAACCAAAATCTTCTTGCTTGGATCCACTCCCAATAATGTCCAACATAAAGTCCATAGTCCATAGTTTTCAAACAGGGTGGCCAGAGGGCTGTGTTACCCCCGGGGGGCGGAGCTTCCTCGACAGTCCCGCCCCTGCAGTACCACACCGGGCCTCTGCGGGGGCTGTGGGGCATGGATCAGGGATCGGGCCCGCACATATTTGCCATTATATTTATTCTGCTAATTTAATTTTTTTTAATGTCTCGTTGACCCACACTTATGTAGGTGGTCCCCCCCCCCCCCCGCAAAGGACACCCATAAGCGTGGGCATAATGACTAATTTATTTAAACTAGATGGACCCATTAAGGTTAAAGCTCATTTACAACGACGGCCTGGCATGTAATTACCAAAATACATCAATTGCGTCTCTTGCTGTGAGGCTGCAATAGATTCAGAATCGACAGCGAGCCCTGCGGGAAAGTGTTCACGCCAATAACCTCCCGACAAATGTTTTTTTCATTTTTTGAAACCTTTTAATTTTTTTAATCAAAAATGAATCGTGCAGAATGTGAAATGAGGAGCTGGAGGCAACCAAACGTACTCTTGAGTTCCCCGGTTGATGAAGAAGAACTCGGAAAACACCGTAGCACTGTAATTGACTTTTTGGCCGATCGATGACGTAAGGTTGTGAGCGGTGGGGGGGAGGGGAGGAGCAACAGGTTGTCATGTGACCTGGACCCGAGGCAGTGACCGTAGATACACACACACGCACACGCACACACACACACACACACACACACACACACACACACAGCAATCCGGTTTTCCTCCTGTGTGCCTTCAAGCCGAGCTACTCTATTGTGCTGATGTGTAGTTCCTATTAATGTAGGTTGCTTACATACATACTAAACCTCCATTAAAAAAAAACAGGTTTTATGAATAACTTTATAAATGGATGTTTAATGTGCTGGGCAATAAACAAAATGGATGCAGAAAAATCACACTTACATTTTAGTGTATATAAAAGAGCTTTGATTTACTTATTTACATGCCCCCCTCTTCCTAAGTGTGTTTCGGTTCTCAATTATTCCCTCCGCTCACGATTTCTTGCTTAAGGGAAAAGATGTCGCAGTTTAACGGTGACACCGAGCGGAGGCCTCTCCCACCATGAAGAATCACCCTCGGGAGCCTCGAGACGGTGCAAAGGGCTCCGGGGTGCCCCCCATTCATCAGACCCCCACCGGTGTTGGGTGGTGGTGGTGGTGGTGGTAGGGGGGTGGAGGTGGTGGTGGTGGTGGTGGTGGTGCTGTGCAATCCCAGATCCGGCGAGCTATTTATTAGCTCAAATCTCCCAGTGTCACCGCAGACACCTCATTTATCCTCACACACACTCACACACACACACACACACACGCACACCACACACACACACACACACACACACACACACACACACACACACACACACACACGCACACACACCAGCACACACCACTCGGATGGCCGGGTGGGGCTGGAGGGTGGGTGTGGGGGTCTCTGACTCCCAGATATAGTGGATGCCCACCTGACTCCCCCCCGCCACCCCCACCCCGCACTCCACTCCTGTGTGCTCAGTGTCTTGCAGATATAAATCACGGCCGTTTTTTGGAAGGAGAGAACGAGAACGGAGGAAGAAGAAAACGGTTGGTTGTGCCGGTGGGAGGGGGGGGAGTGTGAAAAATAAAACAGCGTGGGTTCTGAGGTTTCCTGCGGTGAAGGCGGCGTGCGCCGAGGCGTTTAGTATTCCCGGTCGGTGAGTTGTTTGTTGCGTGGGACCCCAAAACACAACAAACAGTTTTTCCGGAACGCCTCCCAGAGCTCGGAGATGCTCCCTTAATGCTTTTCAAGGGACCTCGCTAGGTCCCTACGACGGTTCCTCCTCACTGGCTAAAGCAAGTCTTCTCCCCTTTTTTCTTTTCTGTGTCATTTGTTCCCTCTCTCTCTCTCTCTCTCTCTCTCTCTCTCTCTCTCGCCCTTTTTTCTTTTCTGTGTCATTTGTTCCCTCTCTCTCTCTCTCTCTCTCTCTCTCTCTCTCTCGCCGCTTAAGCGTGCGATTAAAAGGCAATCTCGCCACGCACGAGGGATAATTAAATACAGTCAAAGGAACCGTGTTGTCATCGCACCCATGGCAGGCCTCTGGTAAATGCCAAGAAGACATTACACACAACGCAGCGCTCCGAACGAGAGAAGTGCTATAGGGAGCGTTGACATTTGCTAGAAAATGAAAAGAGAATTTGAAAAAAAAAAAAAAACCCTAACCTTATAAGTGAACGTTTAGCACCTAAATCAACTGCATAAGCAGTTAATGTCTTGAGGGGCGGGGGAACGGAAGGCTTTGCAGGTTCAACAGCGGTCCGTTACGTATTAAAATGTCGTTAAAATGTCAATTGAGGTAATTACCGAATGCTTGAGTGCCCTAGCGTGGTGATGATGATGGTGATCATGACGAAACCGCCATCAGTATTTAAGTTTCAAAATACCACCTCCATTTTTGAAGTTAAGTAAGGTGGGTCAATTCTTAAAGTGGCACCTATGATACATAAAAGGACAGAGTGGATATCAATATGATGATACGTTCACAGTATCTGTGGGCTGTGGGCATGTAGAACTATTGTAATGTAATTCAGCACCATTCCAGCAACCAACACATCGGTACAGTGAAGTGCAGCGAAGTGAGTTCAATCCACATCATTTCCAGTTAAACAGAAGGGTATCCACCTTAGTGTGTGTGTGTGTGTGTGTGTGTGTGTGTGTGTGTGTGTGTGTGTGTGTGTGTGTGTGTGTGTGTGTGTGTGTGTGTGTGATTGCATTTGCATTTAGGGCATGATTACAACCATAGGTCCATGATAACCTGTGATCTTGCGTTCCATTAACGGAGACACAGAACCCAAGCAACAGTACTATTCCTTATAGCCTACATTCCCACAAGCGTTGCTCACAGTGCAGGTATTACACACAGCAATGACGAAGCCTCAATCTGTCATACAAGCACACACACAGACACACCGCCTCTCCCACCACACTCACACACACTCTCTCTCTCTCTTCTCATCTCCCTCTCTCTCTCTCTCTCTCTCTCTCTCTCTCTGGATGAAAACGTGACCGAAACAAATGGAAGTGTCAGAGGAGAAGCAGACACCCAATTCTTCGCTGCTGGATAATGGATGATCTGCTGGGAGTTCCTCAAGTGGACTTGCCTGTGAACCCCCCCCACCCACACCACACACATGCGCACACACACTCACACTCACAAATGCACACACAGACACGCACATGCATGCACATTCATGCACATGCATGTGGGCACACACACACACACACATGCTCAGTGACATCCTTTTCAGAAATGGAAAATAGGCCTAAGCTAGTTTCTAAGGGGAGCATGCTGATTGACACTTCTTTTTGCGCTGTGGAAAAAGGGCCATGGAATTGGAGGTGGTGATGGTTGGGGGTATGGGGTGGTTGTTAGTGGGGCGTTGGGTGTTTGGTTTTGTAGGGTGGCTGTGGCGGGTGTGTGTTGTGGTGTTGGGGTTGGTTTCTGTGTGGGCTGATATGAGGGCAGACATAATGCATGCTGAGGTTATAATCCGGTCCATTGATTACCAGGAGTTTTCTCTGCTAAGACCGATAGCGAAATGGGAGGATTAGTAACTGGCCCTGGGTTAGGAATCTGTCGCTTACGGGGGGTTCCCGGCGCGGAAACCCGAGAGTCAGATAATGTAACTGGCGTTATGGAGTGTTAGGTTATACTGTGTTTATTAGAGTATCATAAGTTAAACCTTTAAACAACAATATTGGAATGCGTGTTAATTGAAAGGGGATCTTGTTGTTTATGTGGAAAATGTGCGACGGCTCGATTGGCAGGCGTTTGATTTTTTAATTATTTAGTTGTTGTTTGTTGTTAGTACATAGAGCAGAGAGAGAGAGAGAGAGAGAGAGGAGAGGGGAGAAGAGAGAGAGGAGAGAGAGAGAGAGAGAGAGAGAGAGGGAGTAGAGGTAGAGAGAGAGAGAGTGAGAGAGAGAGAGGTAGAGGAGTGAGGTTGAGAGAGTAAGTGTGTTCCGTGTGTATGTTGTGTGTGTGTTGTGTGTGTGTGTGTGTGTGTGTGTGTGTGTGTGTCCTGTTCACTTGAAGGTTGTTGAACGGCTGTGTGCGTCGCAAGGTCGTCAGCTGGCGTGTACTTCGGGTCCTGGAGCACAGGAAGTATAAAAACGCTGGCCGATTGGTGGATAAAATAATTTCAACTTCGAAGCAAGACCCCTCTGTGCAAAGTCGGGAGCATGGCGCCCCCCCCCCCTCCCCTATCCCTGAAATTGCCGCGATGCTTTCTCCACAGGAAAACAACGGAGCGGCTCGTGGTATTGTTTCCCAACGTTGATGAGACTAATCGGATTAAAACGGCGACCAAACGGCCACCGCTTCTCCCCCCGCAGCCTTCAGGAGACCGATTCTGTCGCAGGTCCAAAGAGATCTCTGCAGCGATATATATACACAGTATAGCCACGGATATGAGACGCTTCTTCTCTAGTTTCCTGCTTTTCTTTTGTGCGCTGCATGTTTCATCTTTTGGTTTATGTCTCGCTTGTGAGTCGTCGCTTCATGGTGGCTGCTCGTGCTCTCTACTGTTTGTTTGTATGCTCTAGTTCATGGTTTTGATGCTCTGTTACTTTGGCTTCGTCTTACTTGTCTTTGCTATATGACTCGTTTTGTGAGGTGATTGGCCGGGTCTCATGTCTTCTTGTCTCGTCTCTCTGTTCTCTGTCTGTCCTCTCTCTCTCTCTCTGTCTCCTCTGTCTCTGTCTGTCTGTCTCTCTCTGCTCTGTCTCTCTCTGCTCTTGCTCTCTGTCTTCTCTTTCTCTTCTCTCTCTCTTCTCTCTTCTTCTCTTTCTCTCTCTCTCTCTTTCTTTCTCTTCTCTCTTCTCTCTCTCTCCCTCTCTCTCTGCAGCGATATATATACACAGTATAGCCACGGATATGAGACGCTTCTTCATGGCGAGAGAAGCGAGGACACAGGGTTCAAGAACACATAGAACCCGGTACATGCTTGACCCGTGGAAGCATAAGGTGCTTGACCCGTGATGCACGATGAACTAACCTCGGCCTTCCTTACACAACAAAACAAAACATCGACACGAGGAGCCTTCTCTCGCGCTGACGACAGACGGTTGGACGTCGAGCGCTGCAGAGAGCTGGCTTACTGCTGCGAGACAAAAAGCCCCAGCAGTCCCACTATGGTTTGATGTTGATGGACTCGTCGCTTCAACTGGTCCTATTTTAATGTACTCTTGTGTGAATGAAGGACACAGACATGAGCAGGGCCTGATTATTTGTACATTTTCATCAAAAAAACGAAACTAAATCTCACGTCCCGATTCTCAAGAGAGACGTACAAACAGATGAGCAGTCTGTCTGTGTCGACAATGGACACGGAGATTAAAAAAGATTGTGATTATTATTCCTCTGAACTGGCGCCGCGTCTGCTGTGACGCTGGGTTAACTGGCGGTCAGCTGTACAGTACACACACACACACATGGACACCTCCACACGCACCGACAGACAAGCGTCACCCTTTGGGCTGTTTGGCTGTTGGAAAGTGGAAAGGTAAATGTTCGGTAACAGTAGGGATGCTTTTTTCTCTCTCTCTCTCTCTCTGAGAAAAGTTCCGCCGATATCACAGAAGCACGCCACGCATTGTAGCTGGAAATATACATCCGCCTATAAGAATTAGACCCTGCTAATGAACCAATGCTAAACAACGTGTGTAGATTCCCAAAACATCTACTCATTAATTATATGATATATCATTGAATCCGGTTCACGGTCAGGCGCGCTGCCGTCACAATCGGTTGCTCTTTTCATGACTTCATGTAAAGAGATATGCCTGTTTTACTACAGAACAATAACCATGGATGCGTGAAGAAGCTCGTGCCCCTGCTGAAGGACTGAACTCACTGAGCTCACCCACGGCCGCGCTCTGCCGTCTCTCCGGTCGCTCCGGAGGCGCAAGGTTGAAAATGTCAAGTGGGGGTGGGGTTTGGGGGTGGGGTGGGGGGGGGTGTGGTGTGGTGGTGTGTGTGGTGGTTGTGTGGTGTGTGTGGGGATAGAGGGCAGAACATAAGCAGTAGGATACGGTATGATTACACCGAAGCGAAAGGAGGATATAACGCCCTTAAACTGTACGCTACAGGGTTCCACGGCGGACAGATCGTATGTAATGCGAACCGAGCGATAGGTTAATGTGTTATTGAGTCAAATTAACCTAACAACAAATATTAAATCGGAAAAGAAATCTGCTGTTTATGTGGAAAATATCCACATCCACATGCATTTTATGTGAGCACCTAAAAGAGAGAGAGAGAGAGAGAGGAAGAGAGAGAGAGAGAGAGAGAGACAGAGAGAGGGAAGGAGAGAGAGAGAGGGAGAGAGAGAGAAGGAGAGAGAGAGAAGAGAGAGAGACAGGAACAGGATGTGTCATTGCACTACATTGCATGAACTGTATGTATCTGAAAATTGTGTGTGTGTGTGTGTGTGTGTGTGTGTGTGTGTCCTGTTCACTTGAAGGTTGTTGAACGGCTGTGTGCGTCGCAAGGTCGTCAGCTGGCGTGTTTTTCGGGTCCTGGAGCACAGGAAGTATAAAAACGCACAGCAACAAAGCCGATTGGTGGATAAAATAATTTCAACTTCGAAGCAAGACCCCTCTGTGCAAAGTCGGGAGCATGGCGGCCCCCCCCCCTCCCCTATCCCTGAAATTGCCGCGATGCTTTCTCCACAGGAAAAACAACGGAGCGGCTCGTGGTATTGTTTCCCAACGTTGATGAGGCTAATCGGATTAAAACGGCGACCAAACGGCCACCGCTTCTCCCCGCAGCCTTCAGGAGACCGATTCTGTCGCAGGTCCACACACACACACACACAGCAATCCGTTTTCCTCCTGTGTGCCTTCAAGCCGAGCTACTCTATTGTGCTGATGTGTAGTTCCTATTAATGTAGGTTGCTTACATACATACTAAACCTCCATTAAAAAAAAACAGGTTTTATGAATAACTTTATAAATGGATGTTTAATGTGCTGGGCAATAAACAAAATGGATGCAGAAAAATCACACTTACATTTTAGTGTATATAAAAGAGCTTTGATTTACTTATTTACATGCCCCCCCCTCTTCCTAAGTGTGTTTCGGTTCTCAATTATTCCCTCCGCTCACGATTTCTTGCTTAAGGGAAAAGATGTCGCAGTTTAACGGTGACACCGAGCGGAGGCCTCTCCCACCATGAAGAATCACCCTCGGGACCGTCGAGACGGGGGAAAGGGCTCCGGGGTGCCCCCCATTCATCAGACCCCCACCGGTGTTGGGTGGTGGTGGTGGTGGTGGTAGGGGGGTGGTGGTGGTGGTAGGGGGGTGGTGGTGGTGGTAGTGCTGTGTCAATCCCAGATCCGGCGAGCTATTTATTAGCTCAAATCTCCCAGTGTCACCGCAGACAACTCATTTATCGTCACACACACACACACACACACACACACACACACACACACACACACACACACACACACACACACACACACACACACACACACACACCCCGGGGGGAGCACACACCACTCGGATGGCCGGGTGGGGCTGGAGGGTGGGTGTGGGGGTCTCTGACTCCCAGATATAGTGGATGCCCACCTGACTCCCCCCCGCCACCCCCACCCCGCACTCCACTCCTGTGTGCTCAGTGTCTTGCAGATATAAATCACGGCCGTTTTTTGGAAGGAGAGAACGAGAACGGAGGAAGAAGAAAACGGTTGGTTGTGCCGGTGGGAGGGGGGGGAGTGTGAAAAATAAAACAGCGTGGGTTCTGAGGTTTCCTGCGGTGAAGGCGGCGTGCGCCGAGGCGTTTAGTATTCCCGGTCGGTGAGTTGTTTGTTGCGTGGGACCCCAAAACACAACAAACAGTTTTTCCGGAACGCCTCCCAGAGCTCGGAGATGCTCCCTTAATGCTTTTCAAGGGACCTCGCTAGGTCCCTACGACGGTTCCTCCTCACTGGCTAAAGCAAGTCTTCTCCCCTTTTTTCTTTTCTGTGTCATTTGTTCCCTCTCTCTCTCTCTCTCTCTCTCTCTCTCTCTCTCTCGCCGCTTAAGCGTGCGATTAAAAGGCAATCTCGCCACGCACGAGGGATAATTAAATACAGTCAAAGGAACCGTGTTGTCATCGCACCCATGGCAGGCCTCTGGTAAATGCCAAGAAGACATTACCCACAACGCAGCACTCCGAACGAGAGAAGTGCTATAGGGAGCGTTGACATTTGCTAGAAAATGAAAAGAGAATTTGAAAAAAAAAAAAAAAACCCTAACCTTATAAGTGAACGTTTAGCACCTAAATCAACTGCATAAGCAGTTAATGTCTTGAGGGGCGGGGGAACGGAAGGCTTTGCAGGTTCAACAGCGGTCCGTTACGTATTAAAATGTCGTTAAAATGTCAATTGAGGTAATTACCGAATGCTTGAGTGCCCTGGCGTGGTGATGATGATGGTGATCATGACGAAACCGCCATCAGTTTTTAAGTTTCAAAATACCACCTCCATTTTTGAAGTTAAGTAAGGTGGGTCAATTCTTAAAGTGGCACCTATGATACATAAAAGGACAGAGTGGATATCAATATGATGATACGTTCACAGTATCTGTGGGCTGTGGGCATGTAGAACTATTGTAATGTAATTCAGCACCATTCCAGCAACCAACACATCGGTACAGTGAAGTGCAGCGAAGTGAGTTCAATCCACATCATTTCCAGTTAAACAGAAGGGTATCCACCTTAGTTGTGTGTGTGTGTGTGTGTGTGTGTGTGTGTGTGTGTGTGTGTGTGTGTGTGTGTGTGTGTGTGTGTGTGTGATTGCATTTGCATTTAGGGCATGATTACAACCATAGGTCCATGATAACCTGTGATCTTGCGTTCCATTAACGGAGACACAGAACCCAAGCAACAGTACTATTCCTTATAGCCTACATTCCCACAAGCGTTGCTCACAGTGCAGGTATTACACACAGCAATGACGAAGCCTCAATCTGTCATACAAGCACACACACAGACACACCGCCTCTCCCACCACACTCACACACACTCTCTCTCTCTCTTCTCATCTCCCTCTCTCTCTCTCTCTCTCTCTCTCTCTCTATCTCTGGATGAAAACGTGACCGAAACAAATGGAAGTGTCAGAGGAGAAGCAGACACCCAATTCTTCGCTGCTGGATAATGGATGATCTGCTGGGAGTTCCTCAAGTGGACTTGCCTGTGAACCCCCCCCACCCACACACACACACACACACACACACACACACTCTCAGACACACACACACACACACACACACACACACACACAGATACATGTCCAAACTCTGGCCTAATTTGCCGGCAGCCCATCAGATGGTCACCGCGCTGTGGAAAGGCAGGGTGGGGTTGGGGGTGGGGGGGGGGGGGTGTGGTGTGTGTGTGTGTGTGTGGTGTGTGTGGTGTGTGTGGGGATAGAGGGCAGAACATAAGCAGTAGGATACGGTATGATTACACCGAAGCGAAAGGAGGATATAACGCCCTTAAACTGTACGCTACAGGGTTCCACGGCGGACAGATCGTATGTAATGCGAACCGAGCGATAGGTTAATGTGTTATTGAGTCAAATTAACCTAACAACAAATATTAAATCGGAAAAGAAATCTGCTGTTTATGTGGAAAATATCCACATCCACATGCATTTTATGTGAGCACCTAAAAGAGAGAGAGAGAGAGAGAGAGAGAGAGAGAGAGAGAGAGAGAGAGACAGAGAGAGAGAGAGAGAGAGAGAGAGAGAGAGAGAGAGAGAGAGAGAGAGAGAGAGAGAGACAGGTAACAGGATGTGTCATTGCACTACATTGCATGAACTGTATGTATCTGAAAATTGTGTGTGTGTGTGTGTGTGTGTGTGTGTGTGTGTGTCCTGTTCACTTGAAGGTTGTTGAACGGCTGTGTGCGTCGCAAGGTCGTCAGCTGGCGTGTACTTCGGGTCCTGGAGCACAGGAAGTATAAAAACGCTGGCCGATTGGTGGATAAAATAATTTCAACTTCGAAGCAAGACCCCTCTGTGCAAAGTCGGGAGCATGGCGGCCCCCCCCCCTCCCCTATCCCTGAAATTGCCGCGATGCTTTCTCCACAGGAAAACAACGGAGCGGCTCGTGGTATTGTTTCCCAACGTTGATGAGGCTAATCGGATTAAAACGGCGACCAAACGGCCACCGCTTCTCCCCGCAGCCTTCAGGAGACCGATTCTGTCGCAGGTCCAAAGAGATCTCTGCAGCGATATATATACACAGTATAGCCACGGATATGAGACGCTTCTTCATGGCGAGAGAAGCGAGGACACAGGGTTCAAGAACACATAGAACCCGGTACATGCTTGACCCGTGGAACCATAAGGTGCTTGACCCGTGATGCACGATGAACTAACCTCGGCCTTCCTTACACAACAAAACAAAACATCGACACTGAGGAGCCTTCTCTCGCGCTGACGACAGACGGTTGGACGTCGAGCGCTGCAGAGAGCTGGCTTACTGCTGCGAGACAAAAAGCCCCAGCAGTCCCACTATGGTTTGATGTTGATGGACTCGTCGCTTCAACTGGTCCTATTTTAATGTACTCTTGTGTGAATGAAGGACACAGACATGAGCAGGGCCTGATTATTCGTACATTTTCATCAAAAATAAACTAAACAAAATCTAACGTCCCAACTCTCAAGAGAGACGTACAAACAGATGAGCAGTCTGTCTGTGTCGACAATGGACACGGAGATTAAAAAAGATTGTGATTATTATTCCTCTGAACTAGCGCCGCGTCTGCTGTGACGCTGGGTTAACTGGCGGTCAGCTGTACAGTACACACACACACACATGGACACCTCCACACGCACCGACAGACAAGCGTCACCCTTTGGGCTGTTTGGCTGTCGGAAAGTGGAAAGGTAAATGTTCGGTAACAGTAGGGATGCTTTTTTCTCTCTCTCTCTCTCTGAGAAAAGTTCCGCCGATATCACAGAAGCACGCCACGCACTGTAGCTATAAATATACATCCGCCTATAAGAATTAGACCCTGCTAATGAACCAATGCTAAACAACGTGTGTAGATTCCCAAAACATCTACTCATTAATTATATGATGTATCATTGAATCCGGTTCACGGTCAGGTGCGCTGCCTTCACAATCAGTTGCTCTTTTCATGACTTCATGTAAAGAGATATGCCTGTTTTACTACAGAACAATAACCATGGATGCGTGAAGAAGCTCGTGCCCCTGCTGAAGGACTGAACTCACTGAGCTCACCCATGGCCGCGCTCTGCCGTCTCTCCGGTCGCTCCGGAGGCGCAAGGTTGAAAATGTCAATCAATTCAGTCGGTTGCACAGTAAAGAAGAAAGAAAGCGAGACAACTCTTAAGCGTTTTGCCCTCCCGACTGAACCGTTCAACGGGATTTTCAGGCATGGTCGTTCACAAAATGTCCGGTTACCCGTCAGGTTGTGAGGAACATCCCTCGTTGAGATATGTGTGATGTCTGTGTGATCTTTCCCTGTCAACTTCAGCGATGTAACCGCAGAAACGAATTTCCGTCTGGGAGCCGGGCCACTGAAACGACCATGATGGCAGAAATGAGCAGCAGCGTGAAGCCCAACACTCCTACCTGGACAGGACAAAGCCCAGATTCCTGACGAGGAGCCGCCGGAGTCCATCGGCCAGGACCCCCACCTGCACCTGCACGCGGGAAGCCGGACAGGGCTAGCTGGATCCGAAGACTTTCTCTTACGCAGACGTGAGAAAAAAACTTCCTTTCTTTCTTCCCGCAGCAGACCGATGGAGAGGATCTGCTCCTCCTGCATGCAGTGCTGGTCGTTGACATTGCAAGCGGGCAGGCGGCCAAATTCTCATCGCTCGGCTTCTTCGCGGCGCGCTTCCCCCCCCCCCACCTCATCCCCCAGGGAGCCCTCTGTTGATCAGGTGGAAGATGAGTTTATAGACTCCATCAGGCACAGATCAGGCCTGGAGAGTAATCGGCACAATTCAAAGCGTGGCGGCGGTGCGGGTTTGCTTCACTCCCACACATTTCAGCTTGTGATGCTGGGGTTATATTTCCACGGCAATGCGGAGTGTGAACAAATATTCCGTTTTGCTTTCCAAGAATGAAAACCCAGGACAGAGCCTCTCTCAGTACAGACATACACCGGGTGCCCTCGCAACTTAGTGCGTTTCAATGATTGCCAGGGAAAACTGATTTCGGGCGCAGTCCTGTCCCGTTGCCCCTGACCGTGTAAGGCTGAGCTCCGTATAGTAGCCTAGCTGTCGGGCAAATCTGTCTGTCTGGAAATAGTGTGTGAGAACACCCACTGTAACCCGACATAGTTATTTTTGGTTTTATTATGTGGATAGAACATGTTGGTTACTATTTGCTACTGATGCTCTGCTTCAAGCAGAAGGAAGTTTGTACATTTTGTACCTTTCAAAGAAAGAGAACTTCTCAAGAATATTGGCCCCTTGCCTGTTGTTTGTCATTTAGATCTTGTTTGTGACTTTTAACCTTTGGGGAAATGCAATGCTGTCAAGAAAGGAAAGAATTCCAACAGATCTTATAGACTTGAACATTTGTACATTTAACGTTTTAATTGCAATCAGGCTCACAAACAGAGGGTTGCATGAGTGCACGGGGAGAACGGGAATTGACAATGTTGGCAGGTCTTGCATATGCTGGCTGTTCGCAGTCCTGGGTTGAAGTTTGTGTTTAAATGACTACTTTATGCTTTATGACACAAAGCAGGCACTACTGTTTTTTATGTTGCCATGGGCTACTGGAAGCCAAGCTATCCATGTTTTAGCAGTAATAATGGAAAATCGAAATACATTATTTTTTAAATGTAGGCATTTAGTTTGCCATTGTATCGACACCGTATCCAACCGCGAGACCG